>CM034462.1:29442375-29586605 GCA_019925255.1 Litchi chinensis | reverse complement strand
GTCCTTCCATCCTCAAGCTGTTTCCCAGCAAAGATCAACCTCTGCTGGTCTGGTGGAATCCCCTCCTTGTCCTGGATCTTAGCTTTAACATTGTCAATAGTGTCCGAGCTCTCAACCTCCAGGGTGATGGTTTTGCCCGTCAGGGTCTTCACGAAAATCTGCATGCCACCACGGAGTCGGAGAACCAGGTGGAGTGTGGATTCCTTTTGGATGTTGTAGTCTGCAAGAGTCCTTCCATCTTCAAGCTGCTTACCGGCAAAGATCAACCTCTGCTGATCTGGTGGGATACCCTCCTTGTCTTGAATTTTAGCTTTCACATTGTCAATTGTGTCCGAACTCTCCACCTCCAAAGTGATGGTTTTACCGGTGAGGGTCTTCACAAAAATTTGCATACCACCACGGAGTCGGAGCACCAAGTGGAGGGTTGACTCCTTCTGAATGTTGTAGTCAGCGAGAGTGCGACCATCCTCGAGCTGCTTGCCGGCGAAGATCAATCTCTGCTGGTCTGGTGGGATTCCTTCCTTATCCTGAATCTTGGCTTTGACATTGTCAATGGTATCCGAGCTTTCCACCTCAAGGGTGATGGTCTTTCCAGTGAGAGTCTTCACAAAGATTTGCATACCACCCCTCAAACGCAGGACCAAGTGAAGGGTTGACTCCTTCTGAATGTTATAGTCGGCGAGAGTGCGACCATCCTCAAGCTGCTTGCCGGCGAAGATCAATCTCTGCTGGTCTGGTGGAATTCCTTCCTTATCCTGAATCTTAGCTTTGACATTGTCAATGGTATCCGAGCTTTCCACCTCAAGGGTGATGGTCTTTCCAGTGAGAGTCTTCACGAAGATCTGCATACCACCCCTCAAACGCAGGACCAAGTGAAGGGTTGACTCCTTCTGAATGTTATAGTCGGCGAGAGTGCGACCATCCTCGAGCTGCTTGCCGGCAAAGATCAATCTTTGCTGGTCTGGTGGGATTCCTTCCTTATCTTGAATCTTAGCTTTGACATTGTCAATGGTATCGGAGCTTTCCACCTCAAGGGTGATGGTCTTTCCAGTGAGAGTCTTCACGAAGATTTGCATACCACCCCTCAAACGCAGGACCAAGTGAAGGGTTGACTCCTTCTGAATGTTATAGTCGGCGAGAGTACGACCATCCTCGAGCTGCTTGCCGGCGAAGATCAATCTTTGCTGGTCTGGTGGGATTCCTTCCTTATCCTGAATCTTGGCTTTGACATTGTCAATTGTATCCGAGCTTTCCACCTCAAGGGTGATCGTTTTACCGGTGAGAGTTTTCACGAAGATTTGCATCTATTCAATAAAACAAATCCTGAATTAGAATAATATTCAGAATATAAACTTAATAAACCAACTAAGAAAACAAAAAACACCAAATCAATCTTCGCAAAAATCCCAGTCAAGATAACCGGATCAGAAAATTTTCCAGCGAAGACTTCCACACCAAACCAATAAGACCCAGTCAAGGCAACCAAATCAGAATACAATTGAAACGCCCATTTTACCATAAGCAAACAGATCTTCTCACAATCAAAATCGGAAAACAATTTTAATGCCTAATTGACAATCCAAAAAACATAAAAATAAACAAATTATACTAGACTACTAATCAATCGAATAATTACGAGCAAAATCAGATCCCCAATTAAGAACCAACAACATAAACTTGTTCTTGAACAAACAATGGAACTCCAACAACAATAGACGAAACCCTTTATCGAAGTAATCAAACAGATACAAAATTGACAATAAATCCCCAAATAATAGATCTAACCCAATCCCTAATTCAACAAATAATCTGAGACGATGAAAATCAACGGAGCTGATTCAATCAAACAAACAATCGACGAAGCTGATTCAACTAACAAATAATCCGACCCAAACGACAATTAACCTAACCACAATTCACAAAATAACATGAGACAAACAAAATCAACGGATCTGATTCCATCAAACAAAAAATTGACGAGCCAGATTCAATCCAATACCCAAACAGAACTCGGAAATTAAGAAATATTAACAAAAAATAAAAAATAAAAAAGAGACATACCTTGAGAAGCGAGTTTCTAAAGGACTCGTATTTCTGCGAGACTGAATGAGATTATTCGAGAATTGGCGAGGAAGTAAGCGCCGAGACCTCCTTTATTTATAGCAGAGATGGGTAGGTGTAATGACAAAACTGCCCAACAATAGGACCAACAGAGCAATGCCACGTGTAATTGTCTCATGCCCTTGCGTGGCACACAAGCCGGGATTGGTTTGCCTGATCTGTTGGCTAATGGTTTCGGGGCGGATACTGCTAAGATATTATTAGGACTCGTGTTTTGTCACTCTCTATCAACGCGAGTGTGTTCCACGCGTTGATATTATCTCTGATAATTTTCGTTTCAATGCAAATTATGCTTTTTATTCGAATTTTTCTAAGTAAATATTTTCACTATTTCATATAAGTATTACTGAAATTCTGTTCTCCTATTCCTTTTTAAAATGTTTATAATATTTTTAACATTCTTGTGATATATATTATAATCTCTATAAATAGATGCTCAATAAATTAATAATATTTATTTATAATAACTTAGTAAGTTTAATTAGATTTTAAGATAAGAGATTTTTTTTTTTTTTAAAATATGTTAGATTGTTTGTACTCATTTTAGAAATCATTAATTCACAAAAACTGATATATATAATATATATGATTGATTATGATGTTTTCCTAATCTATGAATCTATCTATTGTTTCTTTTTTTCCCCCTTAAAATGAGGGCTCGTTAGGTTTTCGTACTGTGCTAATAAATTTTGGGATTGTACTCTCATATTGTAATAAGTATTATTAGTATATTTTAAGTATTTCCGTGCACGTTATAGATTCCAAAATTGTTGTATAATTGTATCATCTTTAATTCCATCATCAAAAAATATTCTCGGAGATACGGTCAATTATTTGCTGTCAATACCTTTCTAATTTAATAATTATTAATTTATCCATTAAATATAGATTTATATGATACTAATATTAATTAAAAAAAGTATTGTATAGTTTTAAAATATAATATACATATATATAGTTTTGTATAGAGAGATGTGCATGTTAATTAAAAAAAAAAAAAGATTATATGAACTAGTATAAATTTAGGAATTGAGAATAAGGATAAGATTTTAATTATAATTTTATATAAATGTGAGAAATAACTATTTAATTATTTCAATTTCAATTTGCAACGAAATATTTTTAACATGTACACTATTAATATAGTATTCAGGTTATAAAATTATCAACAATAGAACTCTATCTGAATTACTAAAATTGAAAAAATATATATATAAAATCAACCCAATTTATTACCATTCACAAATTATAGCATAGTATGTCATAATATTAAATAAAATTAAATTGGAGACCAAGCAAAAGGTACACCCCCAAAAAAACAAGAAACTCTAACAAGCAAAAAGGCCACTGGAGGTCAACCAAAATGACCCAAAAAAATCTAACAAAGCAAAAGACGCCGTCTGTGGGGATCGAACCCACGACCACGTGGTTAAAAGCCACGCGCTCTACCACTGAGCTAAGACGGCTGGACGTGAAAGAGTCTATTTCATATAAAATATATAAAATAACAAACTATAATTGAACAGAAGAATTTATGAGAATCGAGTACTTTTTCTGTTCCTCTTGCTCAAGTTTCTAACTTTCTATGGGAGTATGGGTGGAGGTTGTTGGTAAATAGTTTCGTCACGGGCTATATTGTACTGTCCATGTATTAAATTTCTTTAGCTTCATTTTAAATATTTTTTTATGACTCTCTTGGCAAAAAAAATTGCACTAAACTTTCGTTTGAAATTATACTGTCTAGCAATCAATTTATCAATTACATGGACACTCCCTTGTCTTCATTCACGATTAAGTGACTAATTAATAGCGGTGTACCCCATAACTTTTGAAAAAAAAAATAAAAAAATAAATAGTTGCATAAACTTCATTTTTTGAGTTCAAAATATAAATTTGTAGACAATTTCATTAAATTATTTTACTTAAATGTTGGGGAGTTGGTAACATATATGTTTTTAATTAAACTTCAGATTATAGTGAAAATTTATTATTTTCTCGTTTAACCCGGTGATGTCTTAGTCTCCTAGTTCCATTTTTGCTAACGAATGAAATTAATTATATAGAGAAAAATACTAAATTGCCCTCTTTTTTCCAAAATAAAATTCAATTAATAAAAAAAATGTCTAGTGGACCACCACTCCACCATCGGTGGAGTTTCCTGTTCAGTTGCAGGAAATCCATTGTGATCTCTTTTAAAGGGAGGAGACCTCCTTTGATGGAAGAAAATGTCACCAAGGCGGAGTTTTTTTTTTATTTTTTATTTTTTTTTTAAGGAACCGAGTTTTGGTTTTTTTTTTTTTTTTCACTTCTTTTTGTTGACTAATCCTTTATACATATATATTTTAAGATCTTTGGCATGGGTTTTATTGTAAATAATGCTATATTTCTTAAAATTTTAATTAAATTTATTATCAAAATAATATGACAAGTTTATTTTTAACTTTGCATCACCAGGGTATCATCTCATAATTAATATGGTTATTACAAATCATCTTACTACATTATTTGGATAAAAAGTTGAGTGAAATTTTGAGAGACGTAATATTATTCTTTATTTTATTATTATGATTATTATACTATTAGATGGGTAATTACAAAATTGTTTGGGACAATTTTAGAGCCTTTGGGTTTTAATTATTTGTTGTCATATGAAAAGATGATTTTATCTCTAATCCGATTGGCGCTGGTCAACAAAGTAGAGGTGTGTTCATGTAATTTATTATTTATTATCATTTTTAAAATTTATTTATTCATTTTACTGTAAAAATAAGGAAAAAATTGTTTAATGAAGATTACGTCTAATGTTTTTCTAGTGCAAATTGTAATTTTATTTAAAAAAATAAGTAAATAAAAGTTTGGTTGAACCCATTGAAGTGATCAAGCGAATGTGCTAGCCACGCGTGGTGGAGGAGCGTGGAATTGTCTTGAAGTGGTTGGACGACTTTGAGTACAACATTGCGGTTGGTATACGTTACTTTCGCCATTGGTTTTCTATTAACGGCGTTAGCTTTTGTGCCACCATCCATTAAAAAGAACTAAAAAAAGTTCAATAAAAATCTGCCACTGGTGCTGTCTTTTTATGAAAAATCAATAAATTATAATGAATTGGTCCTATCAATAATTGAGAACAATTGAGTTTTCCGGTTGGCAAGTTGATATCAAATGAGTGGTCCCTGAACAAAGAGAAACTTAAATGAACCGGTGCACAACCTAAATTATTTATAGTCAAGTGTATATCTCACCAGACATATGTAAAATGATCCAATCTATAAATACCGATGTAGAGTATCGACTTGATGATTAGCTTATAGAGATTGTTAACCTCTATAAAAGTCGAACAAATAGAACGGGTTACTTTAATATCAGGATGGTACTAATCAAAGATATTTTGACATTCAAATTAAAAAATGAGATGCTTAAATTAAAGTAGGAAGGGAAAAGAACATATGACTAACAGTTATGATATCGTTGTTGATTTTCTACCATGTCAAATAAGGTTATTGGTTCAAAATCCGTCTACCATGTGACATTAATTAATTTTGATGCATTTTTACTAACTGAAGGTTCAAGTCAAATGACACTTACAACTATGCATAATATTTTCAAGTCCATGCAATAACATTTGGTCTGAAGAAACTCTATGTATATGTATGCCTAGACCAGTACAAAAATATATAGCTTTGATATCTCTCCATTCTTTTCTCATCAAATAACCTTTATTTCTCACAAAAATAAGTAATATTCTACTTTTTGCAAAAATAAAAATTTGTTAACGGTAGACTTATTATTATTCTATGATGTTCTAATTTGTCTTTGCTAGTGTATATTGTAGACAAACAAATGCTTCATTGTCTTCTAGAGGGATGTTTGCAACTTGGTGCATCACAAAATTAATGGAGATAATTAATGTCTTAAGAAGAGCAATTTTGTTATGCATCTTAAAGCCAATCATTTACAACTTTTTGCAATTTTTGGGACTTTGTTTTGTGTTTTCTTTTGCAGGTTTTTAGGCTGTTTTAGTATAGTATTTGCACAATTTTTAGTTTTCTTATCACTTTCTGGGCTATTTTTGATCACATCTACAACACCAGAGTTTTTGAATCTGATGATGTTGTTGGCTTGGATGGATGGAGATCCAATTCGGATCTCCATCCATTTTCTTCATCCTTTTTTTTATTCTTTAAAATAGAAAAGATTTTCTTTTTTGGTTAATTTTGGTTTTCTAAATTAAACTCCACCGTACGGTGCAGATCTCACTTTAAATTTCATTTTTTTTTATTTAATTATTTTATAATTTAAAACTATATTTAATTATTTTTCAATTTTTTAAAGGACAAATTACACAAAACCTCAAATTTTATATAATTACACAAAAATAATGATATTTGAAGAATTTACACTAACCTCCCTTAAGGTTTCAAAAACTTAACACAAACCTTCCATGTTGTCAGTCAATAACCATTAAATTTTACGTCAATGTCAAAAGAGCAAAAAGATTAAAATACCCTTTAATAAATTTAAAATTAATATAGTATATATTTTTAATTTAATTAAAAAAATAAAATATTAAAAATATACATTTTTTTTAAAAACTCTTCATGGGAGACCAAGTCCTGGTCTACCGTGGAGACCATGGTCTCCAAACTCGTTTCTCCTCTCACAAACCAACCAACCAAATCATTCTTTCTCTCTTTCAATTCACTTCTTCATCGTTTTGGATTCACCATCTCCCAATCACCTCACCCATGTTTGGTTTCCCACTAAATCCTCATAAAACCAAAACAAAATCAAATCTTGAACCTGAATTTCACACTTCAATTGTGTCCACTTTAACTTGAAAAAAGCTCATGTCTTTTAAGTGGTTGTTGACTCCATTTTTTTTTTTAATTTAATTTAAAAAACCAAAATAAAATATCTTTCTAGGACCTTTTAGGTCTACATTGTGGATCCTAGGTCTCCGCCCGAGCAAGCCCTAAACCTAGTTCGAAAGTGCAACAAAAATGTGTCTTTCATCGTGTCATTACCATCTTTACCGTTTACAACTTTCACCTCACAATCTCAGATCTGGTTAAGTGCTTCAGAGTTGTTGATGTTGCACTTAAAAGAATGTGATGGAGATGGTTGGGTCCAATGGGTGCTCAAAGGTCAGGTCATCTTGATAAGTCATTGGTTATAATGACAACGACTTATAGGTTAGTGGTGACAAGCTTGGGGCAAGAGGTGTAGGTAGGGTTCAAGGCTTTAAATGTGGTGGCGCGGGTGGTGGTGATAAGTATAGAGGTGATGGTGAATGTGTTTTTTTATAGTGGTAGTAACAGTTAGGGTATTTGTTTTTTTTTATGGATTTTTTAATCTTTAATGGATTTGTTTTTGTGATGTTGTGATGGATTGGATGAGGTTGATTGATGATGAAGAAGGGTGAGGTTGATGAAAAAGATGATGGATAAAGTAAGGTTGATTTTTTTTTTTTTCCATTTTTAGAAAATTGAAGATCTGGAGATGATGATTTTGATGAATGTAAAAGATGAAAATGGAGATGAGGAAGATGATGAGAGGTAAAAAACGAAAATGATTTTTTTTTCTCTGGTGAATAATTTTTTTTTTAATTAAAATACTCATTAGCTGTGAATTGACAATTTTACTCTTCATAATTTTGATTTAACGGTGATTGACTCATGGTTGATTGATAGTATGAGAGGTTTGTAATGAATTTTTGAAATCTCGGGGAATGTTAGTGCGAGTTCTCCCAATATCGTTATTTTTGTACAATTATGTCAATTCCAAACATTGTAATTTTTATACAATTATGTCAAACCTCATAGGTGTTTGTGCAATTCGCCCTTTTTTAAAACTATTTTTAGAATTTTTATTCTTTTAAATAGATCTCAATCATTCATTTTCGAAATGGATGATTGAGATTTTTTAAGTTTTTTAAACTTTTTCTCATAAAAGTAAGGACAAATCTATCATTTCAATAGCTAAATAGTTATTCAAGGGTATTATGGTCTCTCACTTCTATTTTGAGGTCAAACATCTACTCTCATGGTTAACTATAATTAAACTGTTAGTACAAGGCAGGATGGTGTAATAAATTGCAAACATTGTTTCCATTTATTAAGAGGTAAACGTCTAGAGGGTTTTGCATAATTTGCTCATTTTAATAATATCCCCGTGTAATTTTCAAATATTCAGGGGTACAAGTAGAATAAACAAGAATATCAGCTCTTGCTGAATCGTCTAAAGCGAAGAGCAAATCTTCATCCAAAAGCAATTCACAGTTTCACTAGAAATCTAAAAATGGCGCCTGCTGCTCCTCGATCCGGCGACGCAATCTTCGCCAGCGTCGATCGCGTGGTATGCTCCTCGATTTTCGTCGCTTTTCGTTGCGTAATCTGTAAAAAAAAAATTGAATCTTTTGAAGCTCTGTGTGCGTTTTCGTTGAATTTTTGTTTCAATTTTGTAGAATGCAGAGCTGTTTACGTTAACTTATGGAGCGACGGTGCGACAGTTGCTGACTGATCTAGAAGAAGTGGAGGAAGTCAACAAACAACTTGATCAAATGTATACATATATATTTTGTTTTTCGCATTTTCATATGGATTCTATTTATAATGTTTTGATGTTGTTGACTTTGTTAGTTATGGTATCGATTGTTTGTTCTTCATCGCGTTTTCGGAATTTTAGGTCAATTGAATATGAGATATGAAATGATAGGAGAGAATTGAGAAGTGGAGAGTTGTTAAAATTAGTTTCAAGTTATGTCATATGTTAGTTGATTCTATTTCTTCAAAATTTGTTAGAATTAAATTAGAAAATTTTCGTTTTTCGTATGTAACTGGTAAGCGAAATTAACCGAAACAGTAAAAAGAAAGGTTGGCTTGAGAGATGTTTGATCAACTTTAGCGAGCTTGGTCGAGATATTGTGACAAGGCAAATTCTTGAATTTAAGTGAGGTTTAATTGGATCTGTGTAAGAATTTATTTTGAATTTTTATCAGTTAATTTATATATGATTGTATTTCGCTAAGTGGTCTATGTGTTTCTTTTGTGTTGTCTAATGGAATTTGTCTGGATTAGATGATCATATGGTATATATTTCAGCATATTTCATTTGGTGTTGATTGTGTTGCAGGGGTTACAATATTGGAATTCGACTGATTGATGAGTTTTTAGCAAAATCTAATGTCTCTAGATGCGTCGACTTCAGGGAGACTGCTGACGTGATTGCAAAGGTCTGCTTTGATAACTTGGCTTGATGTAAAAGTAATAAAATAGAAGTTTGTGAAAGAATAAGTGTTTATAGTTTCATATGTGCTCCTATTGATATTATTGTTGATGGTTATAATTTCTATTTGACTAATTTTTAAGATCAACTCACCAGTGTCTACCCCAAGTATAATATTTAGCAGGATACGGGGAGAGGGAGAGGAAAGCAACACAATGACAGTAATTATGTTTCTTATTTCGAAAAAAAAAAAAAAAATGTTTCGAGTAGAACCAAAAACTGACTCAAATTTGAGTGGATTTTCATCTTGTTGGTTGATGTTGATACTCTTTGGGTCAATAAACTAACTAAATGAAGCCAGTTGGACTTAAAACATAGGTTTATTGTGACACCTAAAATAGAAATATTGTTTAAGATGTTGTCTTTATGTCTAAAGTTGAGTAGAATCCTGTGTGGAAAAGTGCAGATTGTTCATTTTTCGTATGATTGAAGATGTAATTGTGAATGTTATCTCGTCGGTGCTGACTGCAGTACGTCATACATGTCAAAAGTTCCATCAAAGGTACTTGGAACATGTTGCATTCATTTGGGTTGCAAATAAAAATATCCAGTGACTTAATTTTGTCTTGGATGTCATTGTTTTATGTATTTGCTAGATCATTCTGTCTTATCTGAAATTTCGACATGCAGAAAAAGTTGAACATTTCATTAGAACTTGAGCAATTGAATTAGTCTTATTGCTGTTTGAAATGTAGACATGTAGTCAAATAACTACTTTGTAAAAGTGTGTGTCCTCAAATAACCTGTTCAACCTCTTTGGTCGGACTTGGTTTGGTCTTTGAATTAATTGAATCTGCCTGGCTTTGTAGCTTTACGCAAATTTCTGATAGTAGGGTAGGTAGTAGTTTTTACCATTTAGTTTTCTTTCATGATATATTTATGTGGCTTTGTATATGTTCCTGGATGGTGTCTTTTGATTCTTAAAACTCATTTTCAAACTCAGATTTACTTATTGTGTTTTAAAACTAGTTTCTGAGACTTAAGTGGTGCAAGTTGCTGTGCTTTCCCAATTTCTGTTTGTTAGGTATGAGGTAGGTTGATTTCATGTGAGCCTTAATAATAGCTTTTGTACAGGTGGGTTTCAAAATGTTCTTAGGTATTTCTGCAACTGTGACCAATTGGGATGCTGATGGGACATGTTGCAGCATAATTTT
Source organism: Litchi chinensis (assembly GCA_019925255.1). NCBI lineage: Eukaryota > Viridiplantae > Streptophyta > Magnoliopsida > Sapindales > Sapindaceae > Litchi > Litchi chinensis. Next base: position 29,576,046 of record CM034462.1, on the reverse strand, counting down.
AGAGGATAATCCCCTTGTGGACTTTGTTGAGCTTCCTGATACATGTCAAGGTCTTTACTACTGCAACATCTTAAGTGGAGTCATTAGAGGAGCCCTAGAGATGGTGAGTTCCATTCAGCTGCTTTGATATCGATATCTATACAAGATTTTTATGATGGTTGTATTTACTGATACAATTATATATTAATGCCTCCTAGTTGTTTGCATGCTTCATATTGAAATTGCTTTCTGATGTTGTAATTCTCCAGTTGAGGTTGTTAGTGCACTAATGCTGTCAATTACATTATCACTACTCATTTAAAGATCAAACACATTTCTGTGCCTGAAAGAGATTTCAAAGTTGAGTGCATGCTAAACTCTAAGAGTTTTGAGATTGCTTTTCTTCATGCTAAGCAGCTAAGCGATGTGTTAATAGTATTAGGTGAATGCAACATGGATGACTATTGCACGTAGAGAAAATGAAAAGGTGCTGCATTTTAAGGAGCTTCTATTTAAGCCTCTTTCTGTACATGGTAGTGAGTGTTGCATATCCTTTATTACATTTGTTTGATGGTTGATATGGACATCACTTTTATTTCTGATAATATATGAATTGAGATGAAAAACAAATTATTAATCTCTTATAGCAGTTGTTTTTTGTTTCTTCCAAGATTTTTATCCAGTGCCTGGTCTGGTTAAGGATTTTGTCCCATATTTTAAGTTTCTATTTTAAGATCATGATTTACATCTAAATACCATGCCTTTACAAAAATATGGATTCTTGGACAGAATTTGTTTTTTGATGGATGAATGTGATATATTTAGTGAGTTGAATTGAATCAACTGATTTGATAGAGGTATACTCTATATTTATTCTTCGACTTATCCAGGACAAAATTGTTCATTTGTAGCTTAGATATTTTTATTATCTCTTTCATATGTCATGTAGGTTGAGTAAATCTGGATGATACACAAGCATTTGTTTTATTTTCTTCGAGTTTGTTTTCCTCATCTTCCTTGTCGTTGTGGTATTTCAAATTTTTGTTCATTGCAGGTTTCAATGAAGACCGAAGTTACTTGGCTCCGTGACGTGCTTCGAGGGGATGATGCATTTGAGCTGCAGTTGAAACTTTTGAAGCAAGTCCCAGAAGAATACCCATACAAGGATGATGAGTAACATCTGCTCAACGTGATGACAAACAGTGCTTTTTCTTGTTCTTCTGTTTCTCTCCAAAAAATAGTCATTTAACAACTTATGTATGTAGTTCTCAGAAACTTTGAAGAGAATTGACCTTGTCACACAATTATTTTTCCCCAGTTTCATGAAAGATTGTGATTGAGCCTTTTATGATATTTTGTTAGAGTGAAATATTTATATATTTTTTTTCTGTTTCTTTGTTCAGTCAAACCATTATAGCTTGTAGTCTTATAGAATGATACCTGCACCCAATTAGACCTGCAATAGTTGAAGCTTGAACCCTTTATGTTACATCTAAGCTGAATTCATTTGAGCATTATGCGAGTTGTCGTTGAGTTGTGGTTTGAACTTTTGAGTATTGGTTTTTCCGGAATATGAACTATGAAGTATTGCAAATCCTATTAAGGTAGTAGATAACGTGAGCTGTTTGTGATTTTTCAAGTGAATTCATCAGGTTTTGCTGCATGGAAGAACATAATTAATCTGAAATCCAATCTTCATTTTTCATGGATTTTGCATATCACATGACTTATAAATTAGGAAAAACCTAATTTGATTTTGTTCATCAAGATCAGAGAGATTAAAACAGGTTATTTATTTTGTATAAGGTTAATTAGTTGAATATATAAGCTTATCAACATTTGTTGTTTCAATGAATTTTTTCTCTATAATTTCAAAGGTTTTTCATGACTGAGATTTTTTTTTGGAATTTGTTGGTGTTGTGTACATATTTGACTCGTAGTCGTGGTTGTTGATTTTGGTTCATGTCAAGCGATGAATTGTATTTGTATAGGGCTGCTATGGACGAACTTGGCTGAGTCATGGGAAGTGATGACTATGTTTTCTGTTTTAGATAAAGCTTGAAGATTGGTTGAATCCAGAAAGATTGTCTTTTATAAGTTGTCTTGCACTCTAAGTTGGGTATTTACGAAATCAATTAGTGTTATGCATACTATTCTCTTATGTTTCTTTTACTTGCCATCAGTGTATTAGTATTCCAAGTCACGTGGATCTATCCGCTTTGTGTTGGGTAATGTTCAATGCTTATGACTTGTTTACTGCCAAGTCTTTAAGCAAGTTAATTCCTCTAAATTCTCATTCCACTTCTGATTTATATCTCATGTTTAGGGTCAGTATAGAGTGGTTACCTAAATTTTCTTGACCCACGATCTATTTTGAGCTATAATTATGGATAGACATGTTATTTCATGGTGTTAATTAAGGTTGGCTTGCACAAATTCACCACATTTTTTTCTTTCCCTTTTTTAAAAAAAAGTTCTCCTTGTGCACTTGATCAACTTGTATGTACAATCTGTTTTGATGCATTTCTGCATGCATGATTAGAAATGCATGCACAATTGAGTTGGCGTCTTTGTTTGCATGTATTTGATTAATATCTGCTTAGTGAGTGAATGGTTTGTGGGTTTAGTTGTATATTGGTGTAGATGGTGAACTGATTTTCTGGCAGGAGATTAGAACATATGGAATCACATGATGAGACAGGATGCCAAGCTCCGGAAGGTCCTATTCTTTGCATCAACAACTGTGGCTTCTTTGGAAGTGCTGCGACCATGAATATGTGTTCCAAGTGCCACTAGGACATGATCCTTAAGCAGCAACAGGCCCAACTTGAAGTATCATCTATTAGAAGCATTGTGAATGGCAGCTCTAGTTTGTTGGTTTAACAGGTTTTAATTGCAGGTGTGGGAACCTCTTCTGTGCAGTTCACTGATACACTGACAAGCATGACCAGGGGAAGTGATTGCAAAAGCCAACCCTGTTGTTAAGGCAGACAAGCTTAATAGAATCTAGGAGTCTTGAACTGAAGTGAATCTTTATGTAATGAATATGATGCTTTGCTTTTTATGCATGCGTCTTCATATAAGTTGGCTGCTTGTCTTGTTAGGTGTCCTTTATTGGTATAAATGCTTCACTGCTTCAGGTCATGTTTTTGAGGACATCATTGCAGTACAAATCCTTATTGATTGGCAAGGAATCCTTTGTTGGTTCCAGTGTGTGTAAGTTCTTGTTTGTGCTGGTTTGATGGACATCTTTGTGGTTACTTTGTAATATTGCTTTCTTGTTGGTATGCATTTTTTTCTTGCAGTAAATTGAAATTGGAAAAATTGTATTTGTCGCACTCGGTACATCTTTCCAACCATTCTTCTTTCATGGATGTTTTAAACTTGCTCTATGAGTTGATGTTCTGTTTTTACACTTATTTGACTGCTGCTCTGCATAGATTTGGCTCCATGCTGTCTACAACCTTTTTTTTTTTAATCATTTGCACCAGCTATTGCTTTTGGTATTATATTTTCTGTTAAATTTGGAGTTAATAATGCATGACCATAGCACCCATTGGTCCCACTTGAGCACTAATCATGATTTGTTTGATGTTTTCTTCGTTATGCATCATGTGTCAGAAACCATGACTATTCAATGCCCTTTGCAGTATCGTGCACTAAATGGTATATAAACTGTAGTATAGTGAGAGGAATGTGTTGGTACCTACTCATGAGGTGTTTGATCGAAAGTATTACAATCATAAGTCTTTACCATACGTGAATAAGACCTCCTCCTTTGTAGATACCGTCAGAGAAGGGGTGGTTCATGACCTCTCAAGAGCAACAACCACATTGTTTATTGGTTATTGGCTCTCGTGGCCTCTCATTGGAGGAGCACGTGGACCCCAATTCTTATTAAATTACTTGTTTTTTCTTTTTTAAAATTTGAATTTAAAAGAGAGCTCTTTACCACAAAGTTGCATTAGATTATGGTATGTTCCCTTTTATCATACATAGTTGAAGGTACTGGTAATATTCACTGATTAAATTAATTAATTAAAAAAAAAAAGAAAAAAAAAGAAGAAGAAGAAGGAAGACCGAAGTTTTAACATGAAACATGATTTAACCTTGAGGTCCAACATCATGGCAAAGATCATCAACTTACAGTAGTAGGCCCAGCAGTTTTTCATTACTTTGTGCATTTAATTACTGGTGTCAAACCCACTTGCACTGCAACATGTGCAATGTTCAATGATTAATGGTGTCAAACCCACTTAGACTGGAACATGTCTCAGGTTAAATGCTTAGAGGCCTCAAAATGAAGTGGCAATGTTTTCATTAATTATGGGTAGTCTTTTTCTGTTTTAAGAGTAGATTTTCGAGCCATACATTAAGTATAATAGATCAATAGGTCATGGTAGACCTCTGACCTAATGTTGAGAGATGTAATTCAAAAAATAAAAAAATATTCAATTCAAAAATTAATAAAAAAGTGAGTCATACGCTAAGTATAATAGATCAATAAGTTCTGGTAGACATTTGACCTATTGTTGAAAGATTTAATTCAAAAAAAAAAGGATTAAATTCAAAGATTAATAAAAAAGTGTAAAACTTTGAAGGACTAGAAAGTTAGAAAAATTTTGATGTCATGTTCTTAAGTGATTAATGAGTACTGACTAGCTAGAAACTACAAAGATGGTGTAACACATTAATAAAAGAAAAAAACAAAAAAAAAATCCGACCAATGCTGAGGGATGATGTTAAGAATTTGAAAGCTGTGGGGCATTCATTCTCCAAACCAGAATGAAGAAGATACACTCAAGTGTAGATGGCTAATATTTATTTATATTATCATTTTTAGTGCCTTCAAAGTTCAAAAACTTGGACATACAACTTTGCTTTGTAATTTAATATTTAATCTTCAATTTCTAGGTTCAAATCCAATTCGAACCAGATACAGGAACGAAATCATTCCTAGCTCAAACCACATCCAGGGACGCTTTCATTCCCAAGTGGTTTGATGGAGACATCTCTGCCAAACAAAGAGATTGAACCACCTCTTCCTAGGTTTGGTAACCAAACAAAGAGATGGAGGAGATCCATCTTTACAACAAAAAAAGGTAGAGGTGGCCATCTCTACTCGCAACAAACGTAGAGCTAGAGACCTCTATCTCTACCCATTGAAATTTGGGTTCCACAATCGAGACTTCAATTTTCATTTTTTTTTTTTATAAATTAAAATTTTTTTTTTAAGTCTTTATTAAATGTGTAATAATCTATTTTTATTACCGTGATCTCCATCATCTATCATATTATAATAGACAAGGGAGATTACAATTCTTTTTGTTTTTTTTTAGTATTTAATTTTTTAGTTTTAATAATAAAAGTAACATTCCTTTTGTTAAGTTTGACTAATGTTTGATTAATGGTAGAGACTAATGGTGTGTTTACTTCATAGATTAGGGAATAAGAATGGAGAATGTAATTGATTGATGATGTAATCCATTCCGTTATGAGAATGAAAGTGTGGGTCTCACATTAATTTGAAGTTGTGAAATGAGAATCTTATTCTCCCCACCCACTTGAAAATCTCATTTTCATTCTCAAATTCAATATAAAAAGTCTTTTATATGCTTCTTTAAAAAAACCTACTTTGATAATATTTTATATTAAAAAGTCACAACTTAATATATAATATGGATACACAATATGTTCTTTCAAAAAAAAAAAAAAAGATACATAATATACTGACAATAGTATTGTTAAGAAAGTTTTTTTTTTTAGTCTATTATGATGCGTTACATGATAAAAATATGACTATACATCTTAAATATTATTTTGCATATTGTAATTAATCCATAATTTTAATCAAAGACATTTTTGCATTTTGTAATTTATAATTAATTCATTTCGATTCCAAAGTAAAGTAAAAGTTCAATAGAAATACTGCTGATTCTAATTTTGATTTTTAAAGTTGAAATGAACAACTTATTCTAATTCCGATATATCATTCCGATTTCAAATCATTTTGATTTCTATTTCGATTCCTCCAAATGAAGTAAACGCACTATAAAATGATGTATATTTAAGACATAAGAGAACATGTGAGATATAAATCGATTTGTGGTAAAAACGTAAAACTAAAATAAAATTCATTCAAATATAAAACCCTGCCCCGTCGTGGGCTTGACATATCCTCAACCTAGAGCTTGAGATTTTAGTTTGATTTTTGTTATTGAGAAATTCCCAATTCTATCGCTAATTTGATTGTTTAAAAAATTATAATTCATAATTATAATAACTTAATATGAAAAATGCACCACCCTTTAGTATAAGTGGTTGGATACTTCCTTGGATTCTAAGAGGTTAAAAATTTAAGTTTCATATTTGTTTTAAAACATAATGTATGATGGTTTTCTTTGAATTTATTTTTTTTCTCCTCCACAAGAAAAAAAAAACATAAAAAAATATTATTTCTTTAAATTTATTATATTATTTATTGTAAACAAACTACATCAAAACTACTTTTTATTTAATTAGAATTTTTCTTATTTAATTAGAATTTATCTCTAAATATTTGAGATTATACGATTTTAAAGGGGTGTCGATACTATTGAATCAATCTAATGTGTTTTTAGTTACTTCTGGGCTTTCAGCTCACTAAAATTTATTTATAGGTCCAGGTTTGGATTTCACTATAATCTCAGGCTTTTAACCAATGTAATATAACTTCCTATTTCTAGTTAAAAAAGAGCCGAAAGATACTTCCAAAAAAAAAAAAAGAAGAAGAACAAGAGATTTATGCTCCACTGAAGTGTATGTATACTCTTTTCATAATTATATACCATTAAAATTATTTTTTAAAATTTTAATATAATAATGGCTCACTCAATATGGAAATTTTATTTCCTTGATTTTATTGTATTATATTTTTTAAATATTACAAATCTCACTAAAATTACCTTTAAATAAAATTAATTTTTTAGAAAAATATTTAACGGGATATACTTACCAAAGGGTGCACATATGCATTTAGAAGGGTATAAACACCGTTACTCTTACAAAAGGAATATATTTAAGTATAATTATTTTTATCTTCTTTTAACTTTAATGATAATATTATTACAAAATCTTTAAAGTTAAAGAGAGGCAAGATCAAAATTTATTTACATATGTATGTATGTATGTATGTATGTATGTATGTATGTATATGGGGGATATACTTACCAAAGGTGCACATATAGATTTAGAAGGGTATAAATACCACTACTCTGAAAAAAGGAATATCAATGAGTATAATTTTTTCGTGTTTTAACTTTAATAATGTCATGTTACAAAATCTTTAAAGTTTAAGTGAGTGAAGATCAAGGTACACATATAAAAAAGAGAATAAATTTTAATCACCTATTTTTAATTAATAACACAGTACTGGCATTCAAAATTTTTTTACAAGCAACTTGTGGATTCTTCTCTAAACGAGTTAAGATAAATGGCCAATTTGATGAAAGCTGAGTGGTTAATGGTGTTGGAGTTTTGTTATAAAGCTTAATAATGTGAAGCCACTACTAATTTAGTAGCTCTGGATTTATCTAGTGAAGTCATAAACCTAAAACACAGCCACAAGAAAATTAATGTGTTATTGTAAATTAGAGAAAATAAAACCACAGAATATAAAGATATAGAAAAACAAGGCATTCAATTACAATTTGTCAATGAGAATGATATAAGAAATAAATTATAGATCGAGGAAATGGGAATCCAGAGAAAGAGAGACATGAGAACCAAAGCAAAAGCACATTTTCTCATCTTCATTCAATTGAATTTGAACAAAGACAGTGTAAATGAGCCGGCCAATCACCGACTTTACAAAACCGATTTAAGAAATATGATAGTGTTAATCTACTAGCTAGGATAGCTATCTTTTGCAAGTAATCATCATTACTTGCCAACACCTTTACCAATTACATTGGACTGATAAATAATGGAATCCACCATCAAGATTTACTACGTGTTATTTTATCATAAAAGAAGGCACTAGGAAAGTGTTTATATGGGAGATGAGGACAATAACAGAGATCTTAAATCAACCAAAAGTTATACAAGCAGGGAAGAATTCTTTCTTTTTTTTTAAAAAAATCATTTTAGTTCTTAACTTTTGAGAAAAGATCAAGCTTTTAACTATGTTTCAGTAAATGGTAAAATGGACCGCAACATTTCGAAAAAATGTCAAATTAATCATTTTCGTTAATTAACTAACGGTTAAACTTAACGGATGATATGATGTATAAAGGTAATTTTATCATTTTAGGGATTAAAATAATCTGAACCCTTAAACTTTTTTCTTAATTTTTTTTTAGATCATTTTAACACCTAAAATGATAAAATTACCCGTGTACATCATATCATCCGTTAAGTTTGACCGTTAGTTGATTAACGAGAATGACTAATTTGACACTTTTTCGAAATGTTATGGTCCATTTTGTCTTTTTCTGAAACATAGTTAAAAATTTGATCTTTTCCCAAAAATTATGGACTAAAATGATTTTTTCTCTCTTTTTTTTTTTAAAAAAAAAAGAAAAGTCTTTAGGAAGTTTATTAGATTTTTTTTTTTTTAATTATTTATCATCTAAAAACTTAACAATCAATGTCTAAACTGTCTCTTATGTTTTGTGGCTGATAATCAATCATTTCATATATATTTTTTAATATATTCCATGTGATTTTTTTTACCCAAAAAAAAAAAAAATTCCAATTCACAAAATTCTAGATCTTTTCCCACTTCATTCCGAGAAATCATATATATATATATATATATATATAAGGTACAGATGACAGAAGAAATTCCGCAAGATCCTAGAAGAGTAGAATATTGAACCAATCATTTATTAGTGCACGTTGCACCATTTGTTGGCTGCCGACAATACTAATGATTAAAGCAATGATTTTTTTTTTCTTTTATATGCATTTAAGTAGCTGATGAATTACTTCTATTATTGTTCTTTCTTCTTCTTTCTTCCCCTTTAAATGAATTTTGTCTTTAATTTTCGCCTGGTCGATTTTCATTTGTGGGGGCACATATTTGGAGTAATTAAATTATTTTTGTATTTAGCGACTACCAAGAATAGTCAAAGTCATTATCGTTCATTAATGCAGTTGAGTTGCAGATGGGCAATAATTAGCAATTACTGGGAACATCAAGTGCTTTTCAGGTGCAGTCGTGCAGATATTTCAATTTTAACCAAATATAGACCTCAATTTTCATACGTTACATGAGTCTAATTAATGTTAATTTCCTGTCCGTTTCATTGCTGGATGGATCTCAATCTTTTTCTACAAACTAATCCTCCATTAGACCATACAGGACTAATTGCTACATTCAATATATATATGTATATACATATATATATATATGCATACATATATATACACTAACTATTGATGATGATGATAATAATATGTAAACAAGTAACATATGCACTAAGTGTAAGACTAATAAAGTTATAATGTAGAGTAAGCTCTTATAAGAGTACAAATTTACATGCAAAACAAATCATTTCTATGCAGTCAAACTGACTCTAAAACCATAGTAAGTATCCAAAGCTAATAAACGTTATATCCAAAAAATCCAATAAATTTAATTTACTTATGGTGATTCAAATAAACAGTATTTATATATTCTAAACAAAATCTAAATCTTGAATCCATGATTGTTGTTACGTGGAGGTCAATATAATTAAAATAATAATACTGAAATGGAAAAACTCTTTGTTAGATGCATTTATGAACTGGAATTTAATATACAAGGTTTATATGTATAATTTAATAATCACCGTTCAACTGAAATCACCATTACTAAATTTTAGATGTTAAAATTTAGACATTTGTATATTCAATATATATATATATATAAACCATGCATATATAAATATGTATTTGCATGTACATACAGTGGAGTGTATTGTGGCCGATTGTATATTCAATATATATATATATATATATATATCTATAAACTACTTTCAATAAACCATGCGTATATAAATATGTATTTACATGTACATACAGTGTAGTGTGGCCGACATCGCAATTCAGATTTACATGCCATGACCAAGTAGATTTTATCACGTGACCATGAACATACATCAAATGTTAGCTATCTAACGCGCATACTATTTATGTAATAGACCACAGGACCGTGCTTGCACATGTCCTTGTTATATGTTGAAGACATTCAAGAGATTAATTATGCCTGTCATGCCACTTTTGTAATTAAATAAAATTGATAAAATGATTAATATGTATTATCAGAAACAAAAAAATTAAAATCTTGACGTTGTTAAGAATTATGACCATTCAATGTCATTCTTTGATGCTTAGTATGTACTTCCTTTAGTCGAAGATCTTAGTCCATCTGAAAAATTAAGTACATATGGATGGACATATTAGAGCTAATGTTTACCATTTGATAGATGCTTTCAAATATATATATATGTGAAAGTAATTTTATTGTCTGAAGCCTTGTTTTCAGAAAAGTTTCTATTTTTTTTTTTTTAAAAAAAAAAAAGAAAATTGAACCTCTCCTGAGACTATAACTTTAAGCACTTCTAACTTTTAGAAGTCAAAAGTTACTTTCTAAAAGTTAGGTCAAATAAAGTCTAAGAGGCTAAAAGCATTGCAAGTTCATGTAGTTGAATATCTTGGAACTTCTAGAAAAATACATGTATATCTAATATCTAGAGTTTGCTGTATATACTCTTAACTAATGGAATTATCTGTGTATTTTGATAATAGGGTTTGGATTTAGCTATGTTAGTGCTACGAAGTATGCATAATCATATTTTTACAAGCTATTCTCTTTATATGTATAGTTTACTCTGTTTTCAATAATTTTCTTTTAGATAATAATTTGATTGCATTTTTATATAGTCCGACCTTTTCTAATATAGGTCAGTAAGATAATTAAACTAGCAAAAGTAGTATATGATGGTGTTTTTTTGTGCCCCATCCCAACCTCCCACAAATGGAATCACACATTGTCTGAACTAATTATACAAATACTATAGGAGACTTTACTAATTGAACTAGTTAATTAGTGCTTTGATCTAATAATGAGTAACTTGTTCAAATATACTAGTATTCATCATGACATCTAATCATTGCAAAATTCTTAGATACGGATTCCCACACGGCTACACAGAATTTTATGTGCTGTCATTAATTATTAGAAATTAAATAGTGAGTTATAGTATTAATAATACAAATTTGGTGTCTGGCGGCTGCTGATAATTAATATCTGATTATTAACGTATGCAGTCATTGCAGTGGTACTATAGCAAGACTTTTTGGCAATAATTAAAGACTAATGAAGGAGTGATTAACGCTAATTGGGTGCAAGTTATTTTCATCAGATGTGTTATATTGTCAACTCATAATATATTGAGATGAGACTTTTTAGCATTTAAAGAGGGTAAAGATAAGAGACTTGGAACAATGAGAACCAACCGAAAATACCAATCGAAAATTTATGTATATGAATTAAAACCATTTCAGGTCTAAATCAAACTAAAAAAGAATCTAATTAAAAATTTATATTATATTGATATCATAATCTTATAATTTATGGAGCCTTTTCAAGGCTTTAGACCTATATAATTGGCACATACAAAGCATATTAGTTTTCTCTCAGTTTCTCTCTCTCCTTTGACAGTTGTTTTACAGCGATTACGTGTTCTTTATTCCAGCCATAAATTCTCAATCTAGATACCATGACTTTGTGCAGGCTTAGTATATATAGAGTTTTCATGGTTTCCAAAAACCCTAGATTCCAGAAACCCCTCATGTACTTGTAAGTGTTGCCCTTTCTTTTTCATGCTTTTTCATAAAAATTACTGTTTTCTTGTATGAAGTACTTAAAATAGCCATGGCTGACCATTTTATCTCTAATTCACTTTTTTTTCCCTTTATGTGATAAATTTTGCAGAGGACTTTTGCTGAGTATTCTACTTGTCTATGCATATTTGGCTTGTTTTGTGATTAATGATTGATTATCATGCCTTGAAGTTAATTGGTGAGTTGAAGCTCTATATAGTTACCATATTCATTTTTGTGTCAAGATCATTTGTAGGGTTGTTTTCTTCACAGTGAATCTCTCTCTTTCTGTCTCTCTCTGTAGATACACCCACTCCAATAAGAGCATGCCAAATAATATACTCAACCGATCACATCTAACAAGTACACCACATGGGCATGCTCTTGTTGGAATGACAGTATATTAAAGTTCTTCTCCTCAATTAAAGGAGAAGAATTTAAGTGCAGTCGGATGCACTTGCATCTGATTTTAATTGTCATATACAAGATCACTGTGAGAAATGTACGGAGATGTGTTTAAATATTTTTCCTGCTAAAGAGCAGCTACAAGAATCTATGTTCCAATCATGATGAGCAGTAGTACTTGTTGCACAGGCCATGATTGGAAACATAGAATCACCATGGATGATCGACCAAAACAAGTACGTGTGTTCTAATTAATACCAATAAAGTAATTGGCGTGCAGTTTTTCTTCATTTTTTTTATATCAAAAGTTCTTCTGCAAAATCTAATTTAATCAAGTTCATGACTTCCGGTGTAGGTAACTCAGATGTGGCCTAAAGATATATTAATACTATCTGCAGCCAAGATATATATATATATATATATATGTATGTATATCCTGTTTATTTATGTTCTACTATTTTCACTTGAAGAGAAACTCCAATGAAATTGATCAATTGGTTATTATTTTGGCAGATATGGCTTATGCTTGGCTTCTTTGTCTTCTCATCATGAAGCAGTTCACCTAGTATATCTCCGCAACGCTGCACAGAAACAAATCCATGGATGAAGTACAAGTAAGAGAATTCTAGAACAACTGAACTGTAACATGCTTCATATCCAAAAAAATAACCAACTACTTGATACATATAATAAAACATTTTAAGCATATGAAGTCGGCCACGCTGAGGTTTTTATCTTTCTCTTTCCTATAAACGAGGTTGGTTTTTGATTTAGGTCTGTTTGGTTTATGGTTTCTTTGTGGGGTAGCAATGGCATGGTCATAGAGGAATCACATATATTAATTTCCTTATTAAATCAACTCCCGAACAAGACAAATACAACGCTATAAATTAAACTTTTCAACCTGCGACAAGCTCTATACCCAGTCAATTCATGCATTATTACTATTGCTCATGTGTTCTACTTTTAAATTTGTTAGTAATTTGGGCAAAACATTTTTTTTTTTAATTTTTATATATTAACATGTGGTGGGTGATGTGCTGTCACCCATGTATGAGTAAATAACGCATATAAGTACATATTATAAGTACAAATATCAATACATAAACTGTACTTTATTTTGGGTGGTCATCAATTTTTTAATAATATATGGTGAAAGGCATACGATGTAGATGCTTATCATGGTTGCTCTAGTGAGAGAATCTTCAAACTGAGATCTCGAAAATCCCACTTTATATAGATATGAATTTGATTACAAGATAAACATATAGGAGAACTCTCCAATATTTGAAATAAGGTTGTATTTATAAATTAATTTTAGTTATATATCTTTAATTAGTTGACATTAAAAAAAAAATAAATTAAACACCAATCCAAAATAAAATTGTAAAAAGAATCTTTCAAAAAAATATTGTAAAAAAGAAATACAAACTAGTAGGATTCAATTTTTATTAAACTTTTCTATTTATGTATATGTTCTTTTAAGTTAACTTGTGTATTGATAAACGAATAAATTGTTATATTGTGATAAAATATACAGTTTAATGTAAAGGGTCTTATATTTGAAACCTGGTCAAACTGGTTGGGGAGGGGCTTGGTTTTCATTTGTGGGCGATTCGGGTGGGGTTATATGTATGTATACTGTTATATAAATGTATGAGCAAGAAACTTCAAACATTGCCAAATATAGAAATGTGTGATGAAGTTCTTTTCTCTATACAGTAATTGAATGTTATAAATTTCTAAAAGACATATATATATGCCTCAATGCACATCATATGATTGAAAGAATCCAAATTTCACTAATTAATCATTTCATTTCCTTGATAAGAAAGGGACAGGACTTGTAGCTCTCCTGTATATACTTTAATTAATTTACAACATGCAATAAGATCACTTTGATTATTTTCATTGATTTCTATATAGGGAAATAGATCATATAATAAATTAAACTCATCATACATGTATATATATGTGTGTGTGTGTGCGCCACATATTGATCTTAAATTTCTCAGGTCTAAGAAGTCACTCAGAGGCATTTCTCTTTCTCTAATTCCATGGACAACATTGAACCTCCATTTCAAGAAACCTACAGGGTTCTCTTCCAGAGCTCTAAAGGCAAAGACAAGAACCATTCCATGGTTGACAAGGAATGTGAGCTGCCTCTGATTGATCTTGATCGGTTAAATTTCCCGTACATGGACAACAAGTACGATCATTTGAACAACATTCAGGAACTTGACAAATGCATAAAGGAGATGGCTGAAGCTGCAAGTGAGTGGGGTTTCTTTCAAGTTGTGAATCATGGGATTCCAAGGAAGGTTCTGGACAGCATGAGATATGAGCAGCTGAAGATGTTTCACCAGCCTTTTCGCAACAAATCTGAAGAGAATTTCATGAACTTATCGGCAGATAGTTATCGTTGGGGCAACCCTACAGCTACTTGTTTGAGGCAATTCTCGTGGTCAGAAGCCTTCCACATTCCTCTTACAGATATTTCAACATTGGATCAATGCAACAGTTCCAGGTACTTTTATTGCATTAAATATATATATATATGGTACTTGATGCAATTCATTCACTACATATATAAAATTTGATATGGGAAGATTTCACTTCAATTGTGTCAAAGAGACTGATTAGTAGGTCACATAGATCACTCAGTTAGGTTTAGATGATATTAAAAACCAAATGAAGACTTCACCACCACAAAAAGAGAGAGAGAGAGAGAGGTCATTCATATTCAAGAAACTAAATTGGGTTATTGGTTAATTTATGATTAACATTAATCTCTGCATATCTTTATCTACTTATATACTTGGTTAGCTTGATACATTATACAATTAAAAATGAGAAAATTAAGAGTCTTTTTATATATTTTACCTATTGAGAAAAATCTTCCTCACATCATAGGGAAGTACATCCATGTAGTTAATTTATTTCAAAAAATGTAACTGGTAATTTTAGATATGTTACATATATTTACTTATTGTGTGAGTGCATGCGGTAGGAATAATATGATTGCAACTAAATTAGAATTCAATTAGTTTCTGAAGAAGAATCTCAATAGGACATATTTCAAAGTATTTAATTATATTTCAAATGATTTTTATTGTTTATTAATCAAATAACTACAAATTAAATAGGGGAAGAAAACTTTTTTACCATCTCTTATACAACATGATCATCATGAATACCCTAAACTTCTAATAAACTTTACAAATTACTTTCTCCTCTGAGTAGTCATAGTGACAAATCATATAATAGTGAAACATACCCTACCTTTAATTGGCCTTCTATACAAATTACCAATCAAAGGTGCCTTATCCTTAATAAATTTCTACCCCATGGGCCAAAAGCAAAGCGTTTCACATAAAAGCCACAAATGTTGGATATTTCATGTGGGACAAAAGACTTTAAATGTAGATGGACAAACAAAGTACTCCAAACTTTACTTCAAAACTTCTATCAAAGTCGTACTTCGATTTTCAGACCTTATCCAAGTCATTTCATGTACGAAGATGTCCATGCAAGATTGACATTGATTTGTCAACTACCTAACTTCTAAACATTTTTCATATCCTAATCATCTCTCCTCTCCATGAATAAAGTGATTCAATCCCACCATTAACAATGCGAGTGCTCTAATTTCGTGTATCATTATATAATTAAAATTTGGATTTTTGTTTTCTAAGTTAATTTTGTATGAATCATAGATCTTTGAGATCTTATTTGAACCTAAAATTAAGCCTCGAAATTAACTACTAGATCATGAAACAATCATGACAAATTATTACAAATGTACATGTTTGTATTACGTAAGAGTGACATCTTAATTATGTTAATATATGGCTTTCATAGTAAACTATATTTAAGATTTTACTATATGGTGATATATTTTACTATCTTATTGATCAGATCGGCTATTGGATTGTTTGCAAAGAAAGCTGCCAGTCTGGCTCGAAGATTAGCTGAATGTTTAGCACAAAATCTGGGGGTAAAATCATCTTATTTTCAAGAGAATTGCCTACCAAGCTCCAGTTATGTTCGAATGAACAGATATCCTCCATGTCCATCATCTTTAGAGGTCTATGGGCTGATGCCTCACACTGACAGTGATTTCCTCACTATTCTATATCAAGATCAGATCGGAGGGTTGCAACTGATGAAAGATGGGAAATGGCTTAATGTTAAACCTAAGCCAGAAGTTCTAGTTGTCAACATTGGTGACTTATTTCAGGTAATTTTGGTGTATAATTTAGCTGAAAAACAATCTAAAATAACGTTCCTTTTTTTTTTTTCTTTTTGATAAGTATTTTCATTAACATTTCCTGATTTATACCGGCTAATCATACACAATCCTTTTGGTTTTGAAATTGGTCAAGAACTTTTTCAAAAATTTATTGGAAACCTAGTCCACTAGAATTTAAAGCTAGTCAAAAACGAAAACATAAATTAAGCTTTTACGTATCAATAATACTTAGGTCAAACTTCAGGAAATGTTATGAAATTTATACTTTTGTTTGTTGGGTTAACTTTGTTACATATTAATTAAGGGACATGAGGGCATGCAGGCACTGAGCAATGGAGTTTACAAGAGCATTGAACACAGAGTGGTTGCACATCAAGAAGTTGAAAGATTTTCTGTGGCATATTTCTATTGTCCCTCTCATGAAGCTGTGATCGAAAGCTGCAGCCAGCCAGCAGTTTATAAAAAATTTAGTTTTAGTGAGTATAGACAGCAAATCCAAATGGATGTTCGAGCTACTGGTGACAAAGTGGGGCTCTCAAGATTTCTCTTCCAATAAGCAAAAAAACTCTACATTATTTATTATTCAAATTCTTGGAAGAAATAAGTTGCAAGTTTAATTGTATATTGAAGCAAGGATACACATATTAGATTCTTAAAATATTACGAATTTTGTACTATTTTTTTTTTATTATACATTATAGTAATTTTTGTGTTTAAAAGAGGAAATGATAATTTAAACTCGTAACCTTTAAGGTATAGATATAAAAGATATATGATTGAAATATTCTCATATAGACAAATATATACTATTCTATTTCATTGTATTAATAAATTTAATTAAAATTTACTTAAAAAAAAAAATCAATTAAAAATTTTGCTACAATGACAACATTATTATAGAGGTGCTAGAAATTGTAATCAATGAGGGTTTGGACTTCAATTATGTGGTTTGATTTCTCCAATGGAGTAATTTTGGAGGCTGTGACTATGATAATTGGAATTTTGACATAATTACAGCAATCATATAACATTGTCAACTTCAGATGATGTGATTATAAAGTAGTAAATCATCCAAGTGTTGAAATGACAACACTGAGCCAGAGTTGGCTGTAGGCTCAGGTGTTTTCAATAATATGAGGCCCCTTTCCCTTAACCTTTTCTCGATCCAACACCGGTTTTCAAGGTGAAATACTGGGAGGACATGTTGACGTTTGTTCACGTGAAAATGACAAAGGATGTGCTCACCATGAACGTTTGTTCACGTGCGATGGCCTTGCCTGTAATAGCCCAGGCCCACCCAACAAGCATGCCTGCTTTAGGGTTTATACCAACACCCTTTATCTTCAAGAATTATCATCAGCTTACATGGACAATCGATTAAATGCAAAAAACCTTCCTAACCAAAAAATCCAAAATGATCGAGTCCACATAAATAAAAGAATCCATGACGTAGTCTATGAAACCATTTATTTTGGACATTAACCTAATGTTTTTTGTTGTTTTTGATTCGTTAATCGATCGTGAATTTCATATAAGTACCTTTTATTTAGGATTGAAAATCAACTGTTTTGAACCTTAAGCATATGTCCTTCGCTCTAAACTGATTTGCTTGGTGGTTGTAAGCTTCATGCAACTCAAGTTCTTCATTCAAGAGCAACACATATTTAGTTAAGAAAATTCACGATCTAGATATTGCTTTAGAATTTCACTTGCTAGTGTGGGTTGCAATGTTGTCATGTACAAATTCAGTTAAGTTAGGTAATTAGATAAGCTAAGTTCGGGAAGGTTAAAATGTCATTATTTATAGGTGAAGTAAAAAAAGATGTCTTTGTTGCTACCACAAAAAATTCTTTTAACATCCATGTTTTGATAATATTATATATTATCAAAATATTCTTATATCAAAATACTTAAAATGGCATAGTAATTAAAATCAAATTTAATCTTTACACCATATAGCTAATGCCCAATCCATGACAAATTCTAATATTTTGTTTATAATCAAATGCAAATATTATCACAGTCCAAGTTTGAACATCTTTCTTGTACATGTAATTAAAAAGTTCAAGAATTAAGCAAATCTCTAGCACTCATTTATTTAAAATATTCTCCAGCCAAATCAGTTTTCAAAAGCCTCAAAATCACTAACCTCTTTTGCATAATTATCATCATCATATTGTATAAACCCACCAATCAGGATATTATACAAAAAATTGAAAAAAGAATACCAGCTTTAGGCATTCGTTTGATTTTTCATTCAACAACCATATTAAAATCAACCTTGATTCAACTGAGTTGCATGTATAGGTGTTTCATGGGGATATTTATTCCAAAAGATTTTCTACTTCTATATTATCAATTCTCATTATATTTTTGGTTTTGAGTTTGTTAGTTATCATCAGACTTAAAAACTTAAACCGATAGGAAAAAATCTAACTATAGCATTTAAAACTTTAGGTTGTGATACTTTAACACACTCTCTTATGTATAATGTGGATATGTAACAAATGACGGATATATATTAAACGTCATTTACCGTATAACATATATAATAAGAAGATTTTCAGATACAAAGGGAGAAAGGATTCAAACTAGAGACCTTCAAACTCTAATACTATATTAGTTATCATTAAACCCAAAAATTTAAGTTGATAGAAAAAGACTCAACTATAGTATTTAAGACTTGAGATTATGATATGTTAATAATGTTGATAAAGTTTGGGTTTAGAGGTTCTATTGGCTTTTTATAGTTGTGGAAATACTTCGAGTTGAGAGAAAAAAATACTTGTTATATGAATGAAGATGACCAGATTAAATTGGAGGGTTTTTTTTTTTTTTGAAACAAAATTAAATTGGAGTTGCCATGGATTTTGAAAACAATAAAATTGCCCAATTCTAAAATCTACAAATATATAATGCTGAACAAATAGCAAATGGCATACCCATATTATAAAGGAACCGGATTTGTTCGATTGTTGGCTTTTCATAGCTGGGTTCGTTTTTTTTTTATTTATTGGAGGGTAAAACTTGTAAAATTTTAAAGAGTGACGATAAGCGCACCCTGTATATTAAAGTTGTATGCACACACCCCTTTTATAAATTTATCCCATTAACAATTATTTTAGAAAACTGTAATTTATAATTATGATTTATTTGATATAAAAATATATATTTTTTCTAATTTTATTGCATCATATATTTGTAAATAAATGTTATTAGAACTATTATTTTAAATAAGTTCAAAATTTTTTAATAATTTTTAATAGGGTGAACTTACTAAAGGGGTGTAACCACAATTTTTGAGAGTTATAAGCATTGATCCTCAATTTTAAAATGGAAAATTAAATTAAAAGTGATTCATACTTATAAGATTAGTTTTAGTATTTTAAATTGTGTAATTAAACCTTTGAACAAGAATTTGGCACTTAAAATAACATTTAGTACTGTGATAAGCTAATCATAAGATTTGAGACTAGGTTGTCAAAAACCCCATGGACTAGGTTGTCAAAAACCCCGTGGGCCTACACCTAGTGAAGGAGTACCTCATTCCAACGGTGGTGGTGGAGGCCTAAGTGCATTTAATCCCTCAAATGTTATCTCTGGTGGGGACATGGATGGGGATGGGTTCCGCAACTCGAAATCCCTGCTCTCGAATTATATTTTAATAATTTTATTATTGTATCCTAATTTTAATTTTTACTTTATCTTGACCATAGAGTAAATTATATGAACGAAACCTTTAATTTTAATGGTATTATTTTATGAATAATAAAATTTTATTATGTTATTATAAAGAGAAAAATTATATTTAATTATGAATATTATTTTTAAATTTCAAGTTTAGTGGGAAACAAGAGAACAAGGGAAAGGGAAAGGGCAAGGGCAAGGGCACCTTCCCTGCTCCTACATCAGTGTTAATATGCACAGGATTGGAGCGGGGGAACCTCTCTTCGACCCAAAATGGCCCATTAACAACTCTATTTGAGTCTCCTAATTATTGAAGTATATAGACAAAGTATATAACAATGGGGTAGAGTATAAAAAAAAAAAAAAAAACCAAATTACTTGAAAAGGGAGCTCATTGAAATTATATATGTCGAGATTCTTTTCAACAAGTATGAGCGCTTGGTATTTCAAAATAATAATAATAATAATAATAATAATAATAGGTATGAGACCTTGGTAACCTAAACATTAATGTGTCAACAAAAAACAAAGGTTTTTCACCATGTTAATTACTAAAAGAGCGAAAGCAAAGATTGTTCAAAATCATACTTCAATAATGTGTGATGACTACATATATAAAAACTTAACCAATTGTATGGCCACCCACCAAATCATTATAAGGTTCTAAAGACAAGCTACCTACCTGATATTTATTTGTCTTTTTGTTGCCGACTGCGGTGTGGACTTGAAGTCAATTTACTGTCAACTAAGTGGGTTCATGATGGAAGCTTGATAGGAAAGAGCACCCACCGTAATAGCTCGGTTCACTTTCACCTTAGCTTTTCTACTAGAAGCACTTGATGATAAGCACTTTTCAGTTATGCTCTATCCCACGTTACAAATTTCCTCGAGCACTTTTCAATTATGCTCCATCCCACGTTACAGATTTCCTCCACATCCAATCCAAAATCTCGTTTCCCTTATTGGAGACATGCATTACACTTCATATATAATTATCACTTAGTTTCTCCTTTCTCTCTCCCTCTCTTTCTAAGTTGTTTACTCTTGAAACATTGTTCAACCTTAATGATTTGTACATTAATTAAGATGGCAATTACTTTCAACAAATTCATAAAAATGATAAAATATAAAGTTGGGTTTTGCTAATTTACTGGTTGGATAAGATTACCCATCAATTACAATTTTGGATTGGTTGTAAGGTGATTATTGAATAATATCTAAGGAGTATTATTGATGAATAGTCTTATCCAATCAGTAGAGTAACCAAAATTTGTAAAGTTTATTAAGCTGTTAAAAGAAGTTATAACTCATTAGTATAGAAACCATTTAAAAAAGGAAAGCCTACAAGGGAGAGAGGTACCTAAGCCTCTTGTAATTACTCTATTATTAAATATATTTTATCTAACATCTTTATAAGAAATTTGATTTAAGCATCGAAAATGTTATACTGACAATACAGCCAACACCCTTTTCTGAAAATTTTTCTCTTTGTAGATGCATGTTTCATTTTTTCATTAATGTTTGATGCGGAATCCAAATTTAGAAGTCAACAAATTGTATCATAGAATTGCTTCTAACTGTTTTGTAATTGTAGAAATATTGCAAAGCAATAAAATGATAGTAGTTGTAAAATACCTGTCCGGAAAGATCAATTTAGGGCAAAGGATTATATTATGGTATTTTTTTTAAGGATTATATATACGTATATAAATACACTCAAACAGCAAAGGATTATATTATAGTTTTTTTTTTTTTTTTAATTTAAAGGTTATATTATATTATTTTTTTTAATGTAGATGGCGAGAAAACAATTCATACTCGGGATACTCACAACTCACATCTTAACTCACATGGTTCGACTGACTACTCTTGGGAAGACGACAACTCATATTAAGAGAATATTTATAACTCACATATTTTGTTTTAAAAGAAAATGATGAAACTTGAAACATTAATCTCTAAAGGTCAAGGTAAGTACTTAATCAATCCTATCAAAAAAATTTACAACTCACATTTTATATTTTAAAGGATGAGGGGAAACTTGAATTCTTGACCTTTAAAGGTTAATGCAAGTACTTAATCACTCCTACAATGTGTATTTTGGGTTTGGTGTTTTATTTTTTTGTTTTTTTTTTTAAGATAAAATAAATAAATAAATACCGAAGCAAATAGCTTGATAATTTCGGGGTTGAATTTGGCTTCTGGACCATCTGCATATTTATAACGGGCTCCGTTTGGCCCAATAATTATGTGTTTCAAACCGCAAATTTAAAATCAGACAATACTTGGGACAAGGCCCACTGTTTTACTTATTTTGGGTTTACAACAGCAGCCGCTAGGCTATAGGATGTCATTGGCAGGCTCAACTCATGAGTTTGATTTTTCGACTTATATAAAGTCATATCAGTAACCAAACAAATCGTAGATTGAATAAGGGCCGATATAACTTCTGTCAATTTAGTTACCAGCTTTACATATAGTTGCAATTACTGATTTTATACCACGCATGTCATTGATAATTTCGGGGTTGAACTTGGGTCCTGGACCATCTACAAGGGGGTGGTTTTATAAAAAACTGGGACGAGGCCCACTATTATACATATTTTGGGTTTACAACAGTAGCTACTAAGCTGTACGATGTCATTGGGAGGCCCAACTCGTGGATTTGAAACATGGTGGACTGTCCTGCAGGAGTACGATTCAGACATGTGAATAGCAGGATAAGGTTTATCTGAACTTCTATATGACTTGGATTGTTTATTAATATAAAAAAACAATTAAAAATCTATATTAGGTCTTTGTCTTCTCAAGATGATCATGATTAAAAATTTTTATTAGATCCATCGGCCAAGAAATTCAACTGCTTCCATTAGTAACTATTGTCAGGCAACTGAAACTCATTAATAAACTACAGTAAATTTCATTTTTTTTTTTTTTTTTTTAAATCTTAAAATAGACATAATTCGAACCTCCCCGAATTATACATGAACAGAATTTGTATGTAGAATTCTTGTACAAAATATTGCCAACTGTTTCTCCAAAAAAAATTAAAAAAAAAAAAAATTGCTAACTGAACAACCCAACATGAAAGATATAGATTACCATATCAAGAATGATAATAAAATAGAACAGATCTAAACAAACTAATGCTTAGACACACTAAACCATTGTTATCAGCAATTACAAATTTCCTTTTATTTTCTTTTTTAAATTTTGGGCTGTCTTTACGTACAAAAGTGTGCAACCTGCAAGATTCCTACTGGCAAATGGGGCTGATCACTGGCAGAGCCCACAAACTCCAATGTTCCTAACTCATGTCTTCCAAGTCCAACGTTTCTTTTCTTTATTCTATTTCCCCGATAAAAGAAAACCAGAAATCTAAATTCAAATACAAGCGAATGGAAGCAACAATTCAATCACCTGAAGTTGCACCAAACCAGCTCACACAATTGGCCACCTTATAGTCCATCTTAAAGTCAAAGGTCAGACAACACACTCAAATTTCCCCGTGCAAGTTTCAATCCATCTGAGGACCACCTTTCAGAATAAATAATTATACATTTATTCATTCATTAACATGTTTAGATTTAATTTTTGGTAAATACATTTTATAAGTTTTATTAAATAAGTAGTTTTATTTCATTATTATTATAAAAATATTTTAATTATGAAAGTAGGGATATTAACGATATAAATAGTGGTTAATTTCAAATCCATGTGTAAGGGGTTTTAAAAAAATATCTGCACACGCAAAGGCACCATCAACGCCCACTAGACCCACACGTAAAATTATCAAAACCCACAAAGTGAAAAAGATATTATAATGCCCTCTCCTGTCTTTATAAAGAAAAGCACAACCACTATAATTACTCTCTCTCTACGCATTAAAAAATGTTCCCATCTTCATAAACTACCATCTCTCTTCCTCTTCTTCTTCATATGTTGTTCAAATTTTGATTTATTACATATTTATTGGATTTTTTTAAATAGCTTATTATATATCTTTGAATTAAATATTTACCTATATAAATACATATCTTCTACTTGTACAAGAGTCAAGTATCATCGGAAAGCCAGTCATCTCACCGGAAAACCATGTCGGAGTCGCAAGGATGTTGCCGGTGTTGTTGTAGCTTCATTTTCACACTAGGGCTGACCTCTCTCTTCATGTGGCTAAGTCTACGTACGTCAAACCCTAAATGCTCCATCGAGTCATTTTACCTTCCTGCCCTCAACAGGTCGTTGAGCAACAGTAGCAGGAGCAGCAACAACACTCTCTATTTCCTGTTGAAGCTGGAAAACCCTAACAAGGACAAAGGGATCCACTACGACGACGTCAACGTGACCGTTTTCGACACACCCTCTAGAAACCACAGCATTGGGAATATGTCCGTGATCCCCAGGTTTTACCAGGGTCACAAGAAGACAGCCAAGAAGAATGGGAGCATTGAGTTTGATAGGCGAACGGTTCTCAGGGTGGTTGCCGATAATGGGACGGCGGTTTTCTGGGTGGATATGGCGACGGCGGTGAGGTTCAAGATCATGGCGTGGAGGACTAAAAGACACAGGATTAGGGTTAGAGCTGAGGTCAAAGTCAACAATAAAGGCACTAAAGAGTATCCCAAGAACATCAGGCTTAGGTCTTCAGCTCACAAGAAGAAGATGAGTTGTTTTGTGGTAGCTGGCGTTTTGATGAATTTTTTGGTGTTTGTTTTGCTTAATTTTTGATTGATTTCGATGTTGTTAGAGTTGATTATTGGAATTTAATTTTTTTTGTTGGTTACAGAGTGTTGGTAGCTCTACATCAATTTACATTTTTGTACAAGATATAATTGTAGGTGATTGTTAATTTGCTAGTCCATTCAATGGATTAACAAAAATTGGTGGAGTTTCAACAGAAATGTTACATTGATCACGGACATCTTGTGACCATTAAATGCATTTAGTGAGTTAATTTATTATTTTTACACAAATAATTAAATCAAATTTAATTTATTTATTTCATTTCTGGTTCTTTCAAATTTCAACCATCGAAGGGATACAAGCTCCAAGAAAATGTCAAGTTGTGTCTCCTTTTTCAAATTTTAACCATCCCATCATACTTAAAGTGACCATTTTTACAATAAATGAATGAGCATTCACATTTATGTGCACATATATTACTAATTAAGGATTTTTAAATCTAGATGTCTGAATTTTAGTTTTGGTAACTTGTAACGGATATATATATATATGTTTTGGTTCATAATAACAAATTTTTAATGTTTAGTTCAATGTGAAAACACAAGGTTTTTATTATAAAACCTGAGTCAACTCGAAGTCTGACAATGTGTAGTTAATAATTAATTATGTGGACCCTGAAAACATATTTTGTACATATATCTGGACCACATTCCACGCGGTAGTCTTTATTTATAAGAGAATATCTTGGTATGGATAACGAACGGTCAAGATTCGTTCTAAACAGATCGGATACATCAATCAACTCTGCATCATGCGGTTGACAAGTTGCGGTAGATAAATTAATGTTGTGGATTAATACACTAGAGGAAATGTGTTTCGAATTTCTTGGCAAAGCGCGTTAAAGTTACTGTTTGAAAGCTTTTTAATGGACTTTCACGGTTATTTCCGTAAAGGTAATTTTTACCATATAATAATCTTGCAAGTTGCAAGTAGCTTGACTGGTAATGTAGACGTGTCAAGTATAAAATTATATTTAGGTGGGTGGTAGGTAAGTAGTTTATTAATTATCTTATTAGTGTATGAACATACTACCTTCTTTGGTTCTGGTGCAAACTCCATTTATACCAAGGTTAGTTGATATTTGGTTTTTATTTATAGCAATGTTAAATATTTTACTTTTTAATTGTTATCATAGTAAGTGGTATTTAAATACAAATTATTATTTTTTTATCACATTTGTATTTAATTAATGATTTAAAAATTAGATTCATATGACATGAGATTTGTGACTCATCATTAATATGTTTTCTTTTACCAATTCTTACAATATTGATTGAGAAGCAAATGAGATATTAAATGTGGGATTTCCAATAGTTATTTTGAAATATCACCTGTGTACAGTGACTCAAATTTGTAAAATTATCAAGTTAAATGATTTTTTTTTTTCACCATCACACTACATTGAGTAGTGCTGTGGGACATCTCATATTACTGTTATATTTGGGCAAATGGGGGTGGAGGCCTTGAGTTCCCCCATATCTATCACCATTTCTTCATTCTTCTTCCATTCACACCCATATTCCCGATTAGGGAAATGGAAATGGGGTTATTTTGGAGTGAGTCCCCTCATCCTCATTTTTTCTTGTTTTTCTCGTTTTCCACATCCTCATTTCACCTTATTAGATCCAAAATGAGATCCAAAATGAAAATATGTATAACTAAAAATACAATTCACAAAATAATTTAATAAATTTTTGATAACTAAATCCACAATAAATTAAAATATATATAATTAAAAATATAATTTCATAATTTTTTAACATATTAGATCCACAATAATTTAACATGTGAAATCTTATTATATAAATCATAAATCATAATAATTTATATTTTTGTATTATAAACAGAAGAAATGGGGAGGATAGTGGCTTCCCCTATTCCCATCCTATTTGGATTTCGGGATGGATTTTAATCCCATCCCTAATAGTTAAACTCTCCAATTTCACGATTGGTTGACAATGTCATTCATAATTCGTGCAGGAACGTTGGGATTCAGTCAGACCACCAATTAGATTTCATCAAAAACATTTTTTTATCAGGTTTCCAAAAAAAATGCTATCAGGATGAGGACCTGAACTTCCAGATAACGAATATAAATAGAGTTGTCGTTATCAAATTGTTGTGTTTGGTTAGCGTTTGTCACTTTATAAGTGGTTTAAAAAAAAATAAAAAATAATCATTGGTGTGTTCACATGTCGAAGAGTGAACCACTTTGACAATTTCTTGAAGCTTGTGATTTTAAATTGAGTGGAAACCATACCTCAATTTCCTGGTAGCTTCACTCTGTTTGATAAGCCTCAATTTTCTTGTATCTCACGATTAGTGGCTCACTTTTGTTTTGCTTTAACATATGCATACAAATATGACTAGTTTTAGGAACTTTCACTATCTTTTAGTTTCATTATACAAGAAATTAAAGCGATTTCAGAACGTGTCAAGAATCTTCCACGAAAAAAATAAACAAGTTGATAATATTAGAGAAGGGGTCAATAGAAAATGAAATGACGAAAGCAGGTTGTCTGCAGGAATTTCTAAGAATGCTCTTTTGATGTTGAAGTATGAGACGTTTCCATGTCATGCATAGATGAGACTTGGTCCTTGTTTAGAAAATGAAAGTCTTATATTGGATCAATTTTTATTTATTTTATTGGTCTTCTTTCATGCCAGTATGCCACCTTGCATGATCAGATTACTATGCATCAATACTTATGTTGGATTTTACAAGAGCCTGTTTATATTTCCTGTGAACATTTTCATTGTGCTGCATTGGGTCCAATTACCTGCTCAAGAACATTAAATTTAAAATGCAGATTGACCAAAATTCAGACCACGGATACTATATATGTGAAAGAAAATTTGAAGTTACTGCATACAAAATTCAAGACTGAACATATAGTAAATAACTTGGAAGTTCTTATATTTACAAAAACCTTATATGAGTAGACAGGCTAGATAAGATATGCAACATCTGTAACTTCAACCTATAGTTGCTCCAATTCACCGGTAAGGGGAGCTGCTGCCTTGTAGATTGATAAGAGAATAGTAAGCTCCGCCACGTCCAATGGAAAGCAGTTCATTGTGTGTTCCTTGTTCTGCCACTTTTCCATTCTTGATAACAGCAATGGTGTCTGCTTTTTGTATCGTAGAGAGCCTATGTGCAACAACTATACATGTTCTGCCAACCATCATTTTCTCTAGTGCTTCTTGAACCAAGCTCTCTGATATACTATCCAGTGCACTTGTAGCCTCATCCAATAGGAGGATTGCAGGGTTCTTCAGGATAGCGCGCGCAAGTGCAATCCTTTGTTTTTGGCCTCCTGATAGCTGCACTCCTCTTTCTCCACAGTACGTGTCGTACCCATCTTTCATTCCACTGCAAATTGAATGAAAATCAGTACATGGTTAACAAAGAAATTGGTTTTGAATTAGTGCTTTTACATGTGAAATTTTCATTGAGTTTTTAAATATTATGCATGCCTGATGAATTCATGAGCATTGGCAAGAACTGCAGCCTTTTTGATCTCTGATTCCTTAGCATTAGCTTTCCCATATGCAATGTTTTCGCGGATGGTTCCAGCGAACAGGGTTGGTTCTTGACTGACTAATGCAATATGTGACCTTAACATTCTCAAGTTATAGTTCTTGATGTCCACTCCATCTATAAACACTGATCCTTTTGATGGATCATAGAACCTCTCAATAAGGCCAATGATGGTAGATTTGCCAGAGCCACTCTGGCCTACTAGTGCGATTGTCCTCCCTGCTTCAATTCTAAGATTCAACCCCTTGAAAATCAACTGATCAGGTCTAGCTGGATAGGCAAAGAACACATTCTTCAGCTCTACACGCCCACGTATTTCCTTTTTCATGTCGTGGCTCCCTGTATTTTCAGGATCAATCTCAGTGTTCCTGTCCAGGATTGAGAAAACTGACTTAACTGCGTTACTTCCTTTAGATAAATCATTAGTTGTGCTTCCGGCATCTGCTATGACATAAGCAGTGAATAGCAATATCAAAAATGTTTGGAAAAGGTGCTCTGGGGTTATCTCTTCTTTTATCAAGAGTCTTCCTCCATACCAGTATACTAATGCTGTTGAGGCTGTGTTGAAAAATTGAGAGCTAAAGAGGCCAACACCTGAAAGCCAAGAGTGTCTTAGACTCTCCTCTTTGGGACCTCTCAATGTTTCCTTGAAGAGCCCCAATATTCTTTTCTGAGAAGAGAAAGCGGTTATTGTTCTGTGGTTGATGACAGCTTCACTTGCTAGTTGGCTTCCTTCCTTCTGAGCCTTTTGTGCTATCCCAACCATGCTCGTCATCAATACACTCCTTGAATAATAGCTTCCAATGACTAATGGATGCACCGCGATCATCACCAGTGTTAGCTTCCAGGAGAGCACAAGTCCTAATACATATGCAAAGATAGAACTAAAAACTGCTTGAACTAGCAATGACATTCGATCCCCAACAAGGGATCGAACCATGCTGGCTTCAGTGGCTAGTCTTGCACATATGGCTGCACTTGTATTCTCATCTTGATCAAACCATCCTATCTCAAAAGTCATCAGCTTTTCCAGCAATTTCTCTCTTACTCTTTTGGTCAGCTTTTCTCCCATTAATGCAAAACTGTAGTGTTGGACAATGCTGGAGATGAAGCTGAGACCTGCAATGCCTAAGAAAACTAGTGACAATGTTCTGGATTCGGACTTGATTTCAGATTTGTTTGTTTTAAAATATATTGATACAAGTGAACCAACACAATAGGCATTCATAGGTTGAATTGCCCCAGAACCTAATGCTGCTATGCATCCTAGCAATGCTGTTCTCCATTCAGGAGAGTTCAATTTGAGCAAACGCAACTGAGAGGGGCGAGAATAACTTGATTCATCAATGTCTCCTTCGAAACTTTCATCATCAGGACCATACTGGATAGTGTAGGAATAGGGTGTCCCCAGTGAAAAAGCGGGACTAAAGGGGTGCATCATTGGTGTGCCTGCAGTACTAGACCTCACACTCACAGGGCTTGGAGCAGCAATCATTTTGTACATTTTTCTAGCATCCGTTTGATGGTTGAAATCATCAGAAGTTTCATTTTGTTTTGCCATTTTTTGCAACCGCACCATCTGGTAGTATTTGCCATTCATTTGCATCAGCTCATTGTGTGAACCAGACTCAATGACTTTCCCTGATTTGAAAACGGCTATCAGATTTGCTGCTTGTATTGTGGATAGGCGGTGAGCAATGATGATTGTTGTCCTTCCTACTGTTGCCTTATCAATTGCCTCCTGTACTATTCTTTCAGATTGTGCATCCAATGCACTAGTTGCTTCATCAAGAAGCAAGATTTTCGGGTCCCTAATTAGAGCCCTTGCTATGGCTACTCTTTGCTTTTGCCCACCAGACATTTGGAATCCAAATTGACCAACCTGCAGGCAGAGCCACAAAGCTTCATGTTTATATAACAACAAAACATTAACAAAACTAATCGAAACAAGCATAGGAATCAGTTTACTTGAGTATCGTATCCTTCTGGTAACTTAGTGATGAAGTCATGTGCATTGGCAGCCTTAGCCGCGGTGATGACATCTTCCATAGAAGCTCCTTCTTGGCCAAACAATATATTCTCTTTGATAGATGTCGCGAAAAGGACAGGTTCTTGATTAACTAGGCCCATTTGTGATCTCAACCATTTGATCTGAAGTCTTCTAATTTTGTACCCATCCAACAGGACTTCTCCTTCAGTGGGGTCATAAAATCTTTGAAGCAATGCAATGGTTGTGGATTTTCCAGAGCCACTACCACCCACCAGACCTATTGTTTTCCCTGCTGGAACTCTAAGATTCAACCCTTGTAAGACTGGTGTTTCAGGCCTTGATGGATAGCAAAAATAGATCTCCTTGAATTCAATCTCTCCTCTTACATATGATAAAGCCTTCCCCTTCTTATCTTCTGTGTCTATAGCAGGATCTCGATCGATCATTTCAAAAATCCTAGTACAAGCAACTCTTGCTTCTGTGATGGAAGTTAGATTTGGAAGTGCACCCAAAACACTCCTACAAAAAACAGAACAAAAGTGATAAGTTCTATTAGTAATCGTTAGATCTAAAAACTTAAACTGTCAGGTAAAGAACCAAACTAACGGTATAAAGTATTCAAATGTAAACATATGACAAATGCAAATATAAAAAATAAATCACACGAGGAACTTGGACCTATGACTTTTAAGACAAACCAAACTTTGATATTATATTAGCAATCACTAGACTCAAAAGTTCAAGCAGTCAGGTAAGAATCGAACTAATGATGTAAGGCTCTCCAACAAATTATAGAACAAAAATTAGTCAATTTAATGATCAAGCCTACAATTGAGGACATTAAACGGGTAAGAAAGAAACTCACAATCCTCCCATCATTACATTGATTCCAGCTACAAAGATGTTTCCACCTTTTTCTCCTTTGTCAGTGACCAAATAAGTCCCTACCCAAGCCTGAAACGCCCAACCAACATAAATCATCCCCATGCTCCCCATCAACAAGCCCTTCATGAGACCTTGCTTGACTCCCAATTCCATAGTTGTTTCAAGTGCACTGCTGAACCTATCTAGTGTCTGCTTCTCGGCCACGTATGAGTAGACAGTTCTTATGGAGGAAATTGCCTGCTCTGCAATCCCACCAGCAACACCATATGATTCAATCATCTTCATTATCACTCCCAACATCAAGCCTCCAAATATGAGTCCAGGAACAATGAACATCACTGTCAAAGGAATAGCTGCTAGTGTAATTCTCCAGGATAGTATGAAAGCGAGCAAAAGGCAAAAGAATAAGGTTGAGGAATATGCAAGACAGTTAGGTATCTGCATGAAGAAAGTTGAGAGAAAATTTAGACTCTATAACATGATTTCGATAGTAGAAACTTTCTTGTGATGCAAGTTATAATATATTAGAACTAGACCTTTTCACATATAGCAGCTTGGATGGAATTGGCATCATTAGAAATGGTTGAGACAACTTGAAAGGTTGTGGAAGAACCTTGTTCTTGAGTGTCAAAGAAACCAACTTCTTGTCTAAGAACAGATTTCAAGTATTCCATTCTCATTCTAGAAGTCTGTCTCTCTGCAGTTCTTGTCCAACAAGTTCCTTCTGCAGAATGTAAATTCCAACCATAATGTTACAGGATGTTAGTTTAGGTCTTAATATGTATTTCATTGTAACAAAAAGAATTACAGAAGAAAAATTGTTAGTCCTTTAAAATTGAACTTACCAACAAAAGCAGAAAGTCCAACTCCAATTGCAACATAAAACAGCCTGAGTGCATACTGGAAAATGGAATATTTAGAGTAATGAGTTGACAAAGCAACCATAGTTATCAAATCCACGTTACTAAGGTTGGATGGTATTCGAATTTAACTAAACTAAATTGGAAACTCATCAAAATTCATTCAAAACGTATATATCAACAATTAAAAGCATAATCATATATATGTGTGTGTCTGTTTTATCTAATTTATTTATTTATATATGATTAAGCTAACTTGAATGTGTTAAACTTTTCGTATCCCATATTATTTAGCACGAAAAGTGTGTTTAAGGGTATAAACTTCATCCTAGATATAACAACAAATAATACTACATCTGCACATTTCAACTTATATACAGTTATTATTGGCTGTGACACACCAACCCGACTAATTAAATAACAAAAATGATATAATATAGCAAGTGAACATACATGTACTGAAAGCGCATACCTTATCTACATCAGCATTAGACAAAGCTCTACCAGGATTTCCATAATCATTGATCACATCACTGAGAAAAAACATCATCAAAGGGTACTGCAATCCATCTCCAATGCTGCCTAGAGTTCCTAGCAGCATCAATAGCTTGTCCTTGCCGTCGGCATACAGGAACATGCTGTCTTTGCCTCCCATTTTTCTTCTCAATCTGCTTTCAGGAGGATGGTGATGATTATATATGTCTGTAACTAATATCAAAACTATAATCTCTGCATCATTTACTTCATTGTAACAATGCTCCTTTTATATCCACTACTAAGTCACTACTCATTGGCAGGCCTTTTATATTTTAATGTTAATCTTATTCGATTCAATGATAAATGTTGTCAAATTTATGTATTTTTTTTTATAGTAGCCGGCTTGGGGTTATGTATCTTGTGTTGTTTTCCATCATTCTACCAAGTCATGATAAATTTCCTGTACTGTAAGTGTAAAACAAATAGATAGAACGATCTCGAAATAAGTAAAATTACATTAACAAAATTTTCTATTTAAATTTATGATTTAATATCTTATTTTCATTTTTGAAATATCATTTATGGTGAAACTGTGAAAGTGACTCGAACCTAAGTCTCTTTTACTACTAGCAAAATACAAATGTATCAAACAATTTTCAATAAACGAAACTCTATCAATTAAATTTTCTATTAAATTTATATCTAACTATATATATATATATATTTAACATCACCTATGATGAACATTGTTAGGCTGAATAATCTCTAAATAATAAGTCACATAAATTTATTTGCTCTCAAGTCCATGGCAAAAAGAATAAATAGATGTCACTGCCTTTAAAAAGAATGCTGTAGTCACAGCCTAAAATTCATTGAAAATTTTCATTCAATTATTGAAATTCATCATAAATCTTTCTTAAAATTTATTAGTCATGTTTTTAGAATTTTTAATTTATTGATTTTTTCTTTAAATCAATCTTATATGTTATAGGGTAGGAATACAAAACATCTGTCGACATACATTTAACTTTCATCCTAACTATTTATTTGTCCACATGCTGACCAAATTTATTGGCAAGAATTATTCTCAAATTCTCTGTTTTTATTGTTGAAGTCCAATTAGCTGGAATCAATTGGACTTGAATTGACATTTCTAAACTAGATCAATGACTTGGTGCAATTCTAATTCATCTTGGAATAATTTGTTATTTTTGTGGGGCCAGAACCATATCTGGCTTGCTTGATAGTATCGTATGGTTGTTTTGCTTTCATTAATGCACAAAGAGCTTGCCTGCAATTACCACCCTATTCCAAGAATTAAGAAACAACTGATCAATTAATTATTAAATTTTGTCCTTGGTAGTTTTTGGTTTTGCAAGGAATGAGAATGTCCCCATTTGAAACGGCGAAACATGATGTCTTTCCATTGTCTTTATAGTATGCAATCCTCTTTGGTTATATCATCAAGAACTCATGCCTATTTCCGGTTTGACCCATGTCTACTCTTCAAAGATTCTATATTAGCCAATTAAATTGAAGTCTGGGTAGATTTATAGATTTCTCTCTAATTACCTTTTTTTTTTTTTTAATAAGTAATATTAAATGCCTTTATCAGTTTCAAATTTATGCATGTCAAAAAAATAATAATAAAAAGTTTCAAATTTATGTGAAAATATGAAATTACCAAAATTTCATTCGTAATAAGAGAAAATTTGGAAGGAGCTGTAATTGTTTCAGCTATGTGTGTGTGTGTATATAAAATTTTTGGAGAAATATCTCAGAACTTCCAACAATTAAAGCTGACTTTACTTAATAAAAAATAAGCAACTCGTCTTTTTTTTTTTTTTTTTTTTTTGGGAAACAATTAGCAACTCATCTTGGTAGAGCATGTTAGATAATAGCGATGATCCCTAAACATAAATCAATTACAAAAAAATAAAAATAAAAAAAATACAAAAAGTACCAATATTCGTTTGTAGTCTCATTTTTAAAAATATTTATTTTCTGTCTCTCAAACAAATTAATTACACTATATACCCATGTTATCCAAATTACCCTGCTTACCTTGTTCTCCTTATTCATTGTTTATGGCATACGATCGTTAGTTTTATTGGTTATTATTTGAGTCTTGTTGGGATTTATTTATTTATTTATTTATTTTATTTTATTTTTGTGTGGATGTTTGTGTATTAATGCTTAGGATTAGGTTTAATTAGATTTGGTTGGATTTAATTGAATATAACTTGAAAACGGAGATTTTCGGTGAAATGCAACGTTGAAGAGAACGTATCAATTTTTAACTCTACTTAAAAATGGTATCGATTTTAAACAACGCGTTTTATATCTAAGCGGAGGGTAGTTTAGTAAACTTAGATATAGAATGAAAATAGTTTGTTTAAAGGGTTAAAACCAAAATTTTATTAAAAAATAGATAAAAATGAATTTTTTTCATTTGTTTTTTGGATAAAAATGAATTTATCTTTAAAAATAAAAAAGTTACGTGATTTGGGAAATCCCTATATTCAAGAAGCATATTGACACTCTTTCCTCTATAAAACCATATTACAAGTGAAAACTTTGTCTCTCTCTCTCTCTCTCTCACTTGCAACTCTTATAGCTACTCTAAACGCCCTCTCAGAATGTCTCTCTAGTTTTGATACACAATGAAAACCCTCACTCTAGTTCCAGTAAAATTTCTTTCTCTGAATAGGGTCGTAATCACACAAGATATGGTGCAACCTAAAGTCTTGGTACCAAGTCACGCCACACACTGGTGGCGTGCACACGACCTGTGGTGTGATCTCAAGTCGCGGTGCAAGCTGCACCTCACACTGGTGACTTGAAAAAATTTTCCTTCAGGGGCACTACCCTCTCGCGAGTTTTGTATTGAGCTCGATCCCTGATACATCTGCGTAGCATCACAATACCGATTTAGGCTTTAGACTCCAATAGAGCAAAGTGAAAAATAAAAAGTTAAAAAGCTCTCATAGAAATTCATTGCCTCAGTGTATGTTCTAAATCTTTTTTTTTTCCCTACATTTGGTGGGGGAAAACTGTAAGAAATTGTCACATGCCTACTAGGATTTTAAACACTTCTCTTGTCTCTTTGGAGTCCAAGAAAAGGAATTGAACCGAAATAGAAGAAAATAGGGCTCTATTAATTTCAGTAGATATGATAATCAAGAGAATAATTAAATTTAGATGATTACTTCATGATGGCAAGTGCCTTTTAATTTGTGCACATCTCTCTTTAATTTCGACAATTATGTACTTTTTCATCCACCATAATAGTAGGAATCAAATTGAATCATATGCATGCTATAATCCAAGATAGTAATTGATCTTGATTTTTCCTATTAGACCTTAAACCCATTTGATTTCAACTTTAAAAAGAGAACCCTTTAATTTGCCAATATATAAATAATTGCTGCCAAGATTTACATACTGCTTTGTACTGATTGTTAACTATATATATATATATATATAGTAATTTTACATCTATTTATTATTATTAAAACCTATGTCAAGTCCTTAATATGCGATCCGGGAAATATCTCGTAGAACAGACATATGTGCATTGTTTAGTAAAAATTTTGTTACGTTTACACTTTAACAATTGTAATGGTGACTCGGATGATTAAGATCTTCTGTGTGTAAAAAATCTACTGCAGTGTTTGGACAATAGTAATTCCCGATCCGGTTTAACGCTAGAAATGTACATAAAACAACAGAAAACTCATTCTCAAAAGGTTACAATTATTGCTTGTTTTATACATGCATGGACAGTGGCCGCTTGATGTTTTTGACAAGATAAATAACATTTAATTTCTGAAGTAAAGTTGACAGCTACCCGCCCGAAGAATCAAAAGCAAATTAAGATTAAAGATGCTTCTTCGTATATAGTAAAACTGTAAAATGATTAAAGTGTATATACAGAAGTTTTCTACTCACAATTTTTATTTTTTTCCCCACTTTTTTTTTCTTAAAAATCTAAAGACACTTTAAATTGTTTCCTCTTATCTTTCTATACTCATTCTCTAAAAATGTGTTTTTTCAATATATATATATAATTGCATATAACTTTCCTTTTGTATTCACTTTTTAAAAATTTTTAACATTCCATGTAGATTACTGTCTAGACTCATGTTATCATATTATTATTATTATTTTATAAATTTTTTTTTCCTTCTTCAGGCGTTCCTATTTTATAAAATTAAAGTCATTTTTAGAAGTTTCCTTTTTCTTATAAAAATAGGAAATTACAATTTCGAAATGATAAATAATTTAGGACTCCTTTGTTTTTTTATTATAGGAAATTACAATTTCGAAATGATAAATAATTCAGGACTCATTTGTTTTTTCATCTCAAAACTGAATAGTGTTGAATGTTAGTAAATAATGAATAGTGTTGAAACCTGAAATTTAAATAATATGTTTTTTTTTTTTCCTTTTACCTTAAATATATACTAATATTGTTTGTTTTTAAAGTTAAAATTCTCTAAAAACTACTAATTTGACTTTTATACCCTTTTACTATAATTGTTATGTAATTTCATTATATGATACAAATAATTATAAATAAATAATTTAACAAATACTAAATCATTTTTATGTATATATTAATAATATTTATATTCATAAATAAAATATAATTAATTATTAGGTAGAGTAAATTAAATTTACATATTTAAATAAAAATAAACAAAATGGTTTTTATGTTAAATTACTATTACAATTAAATTTTTCTTTTTTGGGGGAGCAATATTGCAATGAAAGTTTAAATTATAAAGTAATATATATTTTCTATTAAAATTTAAGGATAAGATGTTTGGGATTTTTATTTTTCAAAGATGTTTCTTATAGCATTGAAAAGAATCTATATAATGTAAAATCAGGACAAATTTGAAAATATATTTTGGGAAGAATAAACCTAAAATAATGTTTTTTAAAAATTATTAAATGATTTGATATTCAGATAAAAGTTAGAAATTATTACTTTTATTTTTTCAATGATTTTTGGATAGTTTTAAATGGTTTAATTACTTAAAAAATAAACAAAAATAATTTAATAGATTCAATTCAAACCCATGATAAACGCTAAAAACAGTCAACCTCTTACTTCTCAATTTATGTTTTTTTCTAAGAATAATAGTAGGCTTTCCAAAAATTTTGCTTATATTCATATTTAAATGATGTGGCATACAAGTTATCAAGATACTATAAATTATCATATTATCTAATGATATATAAAATTTTAACAACTCACATGCCACATCATTTAGATATAAATTTAGGTAAAATTTTTGGAAAACCTAGCATTACTCTCTTTTTCTAATTACATAACAACATTCTCTATCATTTCATATCAAATCAGCTTAGGGACCGTTTGTTTTTTGCACTTATAACTCAATGGTGTTTATTAAGTTGTTTTTGTTTATTTTTTTTTAAGCAGTTAAATCACTTAAAACTACTTAAAAACAACTAAATATTGATAAGAACTCTTAACTTATGACTTGGTGAACTCAATTTCTCAAAAACCACCATAAAAGCAAAGGAATTCCACAAACATTTACAATTTGATGTTGCCTCAAAAACCACTAGAAAAAGAAGGAAACAAAGATGTTTCAAAAACAGAGAACAGTTAAGCCTAAAAAACCATCAAAACCACTTGCCTATTGTTCTATTTTTCTTCTTTTTAAAAAGAGTCATTGTTTTCATAGAATAAAAGCAATTTGTTCGCGAGCATGGTCTTTGTTTGCGATCATAGTCTCTCTAGATTGTGTTCACGAACACAATCTCTGTTCGCGAACAGAGATGGTTTCCTTAAGAGATGGCTTTTGATCAAACTGCAGTGGAGAAAAAGAGCTTTGAAGAGATGGCTTCTGATCGAACAACGGTGGAGAAAAAGACCTCTGAAGAGATGACTTTTGATCGAACACGGCAACAAACACTTTGCTCGCAAACTCCCTAAGAATTGTAGAGATAGAAGAGGAAGATGTAGTCAATGAATGGACTCAATTCGTCTCCATCTTGGAAGTTTTAGCCCCTAAAGAAGAAGAAGTGTTGTGGGGATGGACTCGGTTCGTCTCAGTCTCGAAAGTTTTAGCCGAAATCCTTGATGAAGAAGAAGTTTCTTTTTACCAAATAGAAGACTCGTAAGACTTTAATAAAGGGCAGTATTGACTTTTCCATTTTAGAAGGTGCTAGTAAAACTCAAATGAGTTTTTTGGTACCAGTGAAACAAGTCTTTAGTTGGTTGGTGCTACTTTATATGGTTTACACAACAAGAATATAAGAGCAATTTCTAGTCAAATTCAGTTTCATTTAATGTCATTGTTCATTTTATGGGATCAAAGATCACTAAACTATATATGGATGCATAAACTAAAAGATTTGATGTCCTTTTTCTCACTAATTATTTTTCATAGATGTATAACAAACCATTATTCCACAACTCCATGCATGCAAACGAGAGAATATATCATACAATTGCCTTCCTGTGGATTGCCAATGGACATGATACACCTGATTACTGGATAGGTATTTGGACAAATATGTAATGGAGACAACAGGATTCCTACTATAGATTAGTAGACTGGCAAAAGATGAGTTCAAGTTTGAGGTTATTAGAATGGAATAAATAGAATAGGCAAAGCTGAAAAGGGAAATTAATTCGGACCATAAAGATAGCAATTATTAGATAATCATAATGTACAATATATCAATTTGAGCTCATTGGATGAGATAATCATAATATACAATATATCATGTTTGAAAGAAAATAAGATGAAGCTAATGTTGTTGGGTTTGTTGATTCCAACTATACGGGTGACTTAAACAAAAGAAGGTCTACAACGGCGCATGTATTTACCTGTGCGAGTGGATCAATTAGTTGGAGATCCATGCTCCAACCTACTAGTGCTTTGTCTACTACCGAAGCGGAATACATGGCAATCATGGAAGCATCAAAAAAGGCAATTTGGTTGGGGGGTGGGGGCGAGGGGGGGTTTGGTGAATAATATGAGAGTTAAGTAAAATATGATGTTGCTTAAGTGTGATAGTCAAAGTGCTACTGTTTTAACTAAGAATCAAGTGTTCCATGCAAGAACTAAGCACATTGACATCCGATTCCATAGAATAAGAGATTAGATTGCCTTAGGTGAAGTTTTCATTAAAATGGTTCACACAAATGAAAATGCATCAGATGTGCTCACCAAACCAGTTACAAAAGATAAGTTTGAGCATTGCTAAGCTTATTAAACATTTGCTCTCATTGAATTTAAGTGATCATCTCACCACTTGAGGTATGTTGAGATTAGAGATTTCTCGTCAAGGTGGAAGTGTTATAAACACTAGTGTTATCTAATAATTTTCAACGGTTGAAGTTTCTTTTCGACAAGGTGGAGATTGTTGATGTATGTCTCAAAGTAACTATATATATGGTAATTTTTTAGGCTACTTTATGATTCTTAATTTGGATGAGCTTTGTTGTAATTTTAGAAAGTCTTTTAATATATATTGTGTTATTAAGAAAGTCTTTTAAAATAGTGAGGGGTGTGTGTGTCTCTACAAATAGCGAGAATTAAAAAAAAAAAAAAAATCTAAATTTGAGAGCTTGTGAGGTTGAAAAATTGGAAATTAGAGGGAAAAAATAACTTGTGAGTAAAGGTAATAGATTGTAACCTTATTATTTTCATACTAATGACATCGGTGACCTTTATGAACATAGTCATATCAATAGACCCCGTAGAATCTCTTATGTTGTGTAGTGGTATGATTTTACTCTTAACTTGATTGTTTTCTTGTCATTGTTTCATTTTACTAGTTGTATTTATGAAGTCATTTAAACCAGATTTTGCGTGTTATTAATGTTATTAGGAGTTGTTCACCAAGTGTTCGATAAAAGTCCTAGCAAAGCACTAGGGAGTTATTTGTCTTTCTCTTCCAGAAACTTGTGAGTGCATGCGCATGCTTGTGTGGAGCCAACAATGAAGAATATTATGTGTGTGTTAGGGGAAAATGGCCTCTTACATATGTGCTTTGTGAGGAACTTGGGTAACAGTTGAGACCTACTGTCGACTGCTGCATTATTGAGTAAGATTGAGATCTTGGTTTGAAATTGAAAGTTCCATTTTCAAACACATTCCATTGTTATTATAGATTGCATTCAATAAACATGTCTTTAGACATGATTTAAGAAGAGGGATAATACTAAGGACCCCCCTGTTGTTTGACTGAATCACTAAAGACCCCCTTATAGTTTGACATAATTCCATTTTCCTTCTTCTGTTAACTCGGTTATTGAAAAGTGTATCTAAATAGTAGCAGTGCGTAAAAAAAAAAAATTGTCTCTCATGTTGATGGGAAAAAAAATTGTTAAAAAATTTACAAAATAATTAATAGATAAAATAAAAAAATTATTACAAATTTATTTTAATCTCCACTGTCCATCATAAAAATGGACGGTAGAATTAAATTCCAAGATAATTAAAAAAAAAACTTAAAATAAAAATATCCAATCACCGGAAACTTGGATTTCCGACGACTGAAAACCCATTTTCTAGAAAATTTGGGTTTCCAGCCATGGAACCCCACATTTTTCTAGATTTACTTCAATTCAATCTCCAACAGAAAATATCAAACACACAAACTCAGAAACACACAGAAACACAAACACTTGATCACTAAAAACATCAAACACCATCACCAAGACACCAACACAGAAACACAAACATCAACTTCTTCAAAAAAAAAACACAAACATCAACATCATCACTTACATGTAATCACCACCATTGTCACCACATAAACCTTCATCAACATACAAATCAAACTAACTTAAAAAATAAA
Organism: Litchi chinensis; assembly: GCA_019925255.1. Lineage (NCBI taxonomy): Eukaryota > Viridiplantae > Streptophyta > Magnoliopsida > Sapindales > Sapindaceae > Litchi > Litchi chinensis. The sequence goes on along the minus strand of CM034462.1, from coordinate 29,534,530 downwards.
CATAAACACATAAACACCATAAAATCAAATTAGTTATATACATTAAAAAAAAAGAATAAAAAAAAGAAATAAATGGATAACATTAGGGGTCCTCCCCGGAGAGCGGGGGGTGTTCGGCGAAGGAGACCAAACGATCTCCATCGACTGGTCTCCACGTGACGAAGACCATTTGGTCTCCTTCGTCGGACACCTCCAGTCTCCATGTCGACCTCTGATTTTCGACGACAAAGAAGAAGAAGATGGAAGAAAAGGACGAGGAAGAGGAAGAAGAAGAAGATGGAAATGAAGCATTTGTTAGTTAAATGGTTGAAAATATAGAAAAGATTTTTTTATATATATTTTAGCAATTTTTATTTTTTATATTTTAGTATTTTTTATATCATTTAATAATTTTTTTCTTTTTCTGAAATGAGAAAAAGTTTTTCATTTTATTTTTTTTATCTCCATCGTCCATCACAATGATGGACGGTGGAGATGACATTTTTTTTTAAAAAAAAAGATATGTTTTAATTTAACTAATTGATATTATTATATATTTTATTTTATTTGGACAATCTTGTCTTTTTATATTAACGCTCAACTATTGAATTTTAACATTTGAGTGGACGATAGGGGTTTTTTTGGGTATTTCAATAAACTACAAGGGGGTTTTTGGGCCATGTATATAAACTACATGGGGGTCCTTAATGATTTCTTAAGTCAAGGAATTTTTTGACTATTATGTCAAACTACAGGAGGGAAATTAGAATTATCTCTTTAAGAAGAAGATACAACCAGATTGAAAAGAAAGGCATGAAAAGGAGAGGAGATAGCCCAAGGTGATCCAATGCCATAATAGATTTAGGTTTTGGAGTGAAATTATGGTATTAATTCTTTTATAGAAAATTTATGTACATCATTAATATAGTAGATATTGAGAGTAGAATCTTTTATCTCATACAATAAATAGCTATTGATTATGTCATTACAATAAATAAATATATATATTTTTTCCAATAATGACATAATATTTGACATAATCTAACAACATCTATCACATCCCTTATATATATATATATATATATATATATTTTTGAAATAAACACAGAAGAGGAAACAGAGTGATAACACAGTACATCAGCTTGAATCACATACAACAACCAGGTTGGAAAACAATCTTCCCAAACCATAGAACTAGAATGAGAAACAGCCCACTTTGCTAAACCATGTGCAACATAGTTGGCATTTCTGGAAACATACTACAGAGACATGTCTATCACATCCCATATAACAATATATACTAACACAAATTAATTTAATTCTCTTTTATGTAGTTGATGTAAGCTCCAAGGTAGCTGTGTGATGACCTTGATTTGATTTGAGAAGCGGTGACAGTATTCCTCTCAACATTTGTAGTCATACCAAAATTACGTTACCTATAATCATAAATGGAGAAAAATTCAATATAGATTTTATTTTTCTGTTGTACCACCGTAAATATGTATACTCCAAATGGTAGAGCAACTCATCAACCGGAGGGCCAGGGACAACCAAGTCTGAAGATAGTTGTCCAAGTATAGGGAAAGATCCAACAATGAAAACGTAAAGCAAATCTTTAAAGCGGTCACTGTCGTATGTGTCTACCTCTAAAGCTGGCGCTAAGAGGATCATCGTGTAAGGAAAAACGCAACTAACTGAAATGACCGCTATAGCAAGGGCTAAATTGGTAGACAAAACCACGTATAATCCACTCAGAAATGCCACCGACATTGATATAAGTCCAAAATAAACCAAGACAGTGGCCAGAGACAATAAGTTCACGTCTCTAAGGCGCTCATGATTCCTGAAGCGAATCTGTCCAAGAGCTAGAACTGCAGCAGTCATGGCTGAAGTCATAGCAATGGTAATGCTAATAATAAATGTCTTGAAACCTGGTTTTCCAACCAATCGTGTTGTTCCTTCATTTGGACTATCATCTTTAAAACCTCGTGGAAGGGTGAGAGCAGTAGTGAATGTGAATGTGAGTATTAGTGTTGCCATCACTAAGACAACTTGAGCCATTTCTCTGTTTTCCTCCTGCACAATTTGTCATGTGATTACTAAAATTTGTCCAAAGTAAATAGGATAATGGATTTGGATCCTCTCCACTAATCTAAGATTTTCCTAATCCTTTTATAACATGTGGTTGGTTGTTGATAAAGTAAATGCAAAAAATAATCATATTCTAACTATTTACTATTTGTAATGCTTATATGTCATGATAGATTATGTAAAAACTCATATTAGGAGGAGATCCAAATTCAGATTAAATCAACTAGCAATGCTTGGCTACATCCTAATATTTAATGAACCTTTTTGATGTCCAATTTAGGATCCTTGGATGACTGAACGATTGCTAGAGCAGTCTGTTGATCAGAATTTGTTGCTCTTTTGTTCACCTTATCGTTTCTGGAGAGAATATCAACCACATTCTTATGGAAATTCAAGGCAGCAAGGTGCATAGGGGTGTTTCCATCTACATCAGGTGAGTTAATCAAATCTTCCATCTCAGGCAATCCTAGAATGAATTTAACAATATTAGCTTTTCCATTTAGAGCTACAAGATGGAGGATATTACGCTGCATTTCATCTACCACCTCAATGGCATCCGAGTATTCGAACAAAATCAAGCTTAAGATATCTGTTTGGCCATACTTGGCTGCTAAGTGAAGAGGTGTCTGACCATTGCAGTCTCTATCATATGCAACTGAGGATGATGCATCTGCTTCTAATAATCGCCTCGCAATTGCCACATTACCCAAGACCGTAGCATAGTGAAGTGGATTTCTCTTGTTTTTATCCACCTCTTTGATTAGCTCCTTTTTTCTATGCGCTATCTCAACCACGCAAACTAAAATGAAAATTAGGATTACAATTAGTTAAAGACCTTTTGAATCTTAGAGTGCCAGTAGATTTACAAGAATAGTAGTTGTAGGCATAACCTAATTTGATAATCACACCTCTCAGCAAAGCTAAGATAATTAAAAAAAAAAATGAAGGAATCAAAGTGATCTCACCATAATTTTGCTTTATGACAACATGATGGAGAACTGTCAAGCCATTGGGTCCTCTATAGTCAAGGGAGGATGGATCTTCCTTCATGATGAACCATGCAATGTAAGTTGAACCTGTATCAACCGTGATAGATAGTGGAGACTGATTCGCATTATTAGCAAGCAACATTGTTTCACAACGTTTATTTATCAATAAGACAGACAATAAGTCATGATAATTCTTGACAGCGTTATGCAGAGGTATGTTACCCTGGTTGTCTCTCATACATAAAATGTGCTCTTGACCACTTACATTTATATTATTGTCACGTTCAACCACTTCAATCACAGAAGCATTGCCAGCCTTGGCTGCAATATGCATTGGAGTTTCACCATTTTGGTTTTTCTCATAGAGAAACGAAGCCTCAAGTCTGAGTATCTTATCGACAACACGCCTGTTCCTGAGTCTTGCAGCTAAATGCAGGCTGTGTTGCCTTGCCTTGAGGAGTCCTTCCTCGAAAGAGGTCAGGATTTTCTTGTATGAGTCGAAGGATTTGATATACATTCCCACTTCTAAATGCCTTCAATACACGTTGATCCATAATCGATTCCCAGTCCGTGCTAAATGTCGTAAATTAAGTACTTGACTGCTATCATGACAAGAAGATTAAGATTTAGATGGATTTTAATTATTGAACATGTCCATTTATATGAACCTAATACTTGATTTCACATGATTTAGAAATTTATGAAATATCTCGGCCACTAACTTCTATAAAAGCGCAACTATTGTCTAATATTGTAACTTAATGGCAAAGGCCTCACCACAAATGGTATCTAAAAAAAATTTATGAAAGTTTATAACAAAAATTCTAGACAAAGTTGGACATTATATTTTTTCTTTTTCTCTTTTGGATAAGTAGACAAACTATTGTTTTCAAAGAAAAAAGAAAAATGTTAGATATATTTGAACTTCAAGGTACTTAAAGTATAGAATAGGCTATATTAACTCAAAATATTAACTTAAAAAGAGTTATTTTAACATTCATCCACTAATTTATAGTCAATACAAGAGTTATTATCAATTTTAATTTCGATGCACTTTTCTCACCCTTAGATCGAGTGAAAATGGAGATGTATGTAGATGTTAAACTTATGGGTGGGCGTTTTCGGGTTCGGATTGGGTTTAATTGAAAATCTCTCAACCCAACGTGGGTTGAGTTGAAGATTTTTCAACCCAACTCAACCCAATAAATTCTTCAACCCAACTCAATAATAGCCGGGTTGGGTTGATTGTGTTAGATTTAATTTACCACAAAGATATAAATGATCTAATTGATAACTTTCTTAGTCTTAGTAATTTGATTACAGATAAAATGAATACAAATAAAGATCAAATTATTGTAAATAAAAGAGTAAATTCGATATAAAAGTTGTCATTAATCTTTATCCTGAACAAATGGTCTTCTAGAGAGGGGAGTAAATCTTAGATTTAGAATTGGGAATAAGTGTTTGTCGGGTTTGAGTTGGGTTGGATTGAAAATTTTTTAACCCAATTTAATTTTCAACCCAACCCAACCCAACTCATCAAATTTTTTTAAGATGTAACCCAACCTAATTCAATAGAAAATGATCGGATTAGGTTGGAGATGTCCACCCCTAGTTAAACTCACTTTCTAGTCAATATTTTATATTAATGTAGCATAACCCATAAAAGGAATGTTGTTGCAATTATTAGTAAGACATGAAGGAATTTCTTACCAATTTCAAAATTATTGGTGAGTTTATTTGTATGTTTTACCATATGCTTAATATGTAAGCGTCTGTTTGACATAACTTTTGGATAATTTCAAAAAAGAACTTCTAGAGTTTAGAAAGCTCTTTTATCAGAAGCCAGCCCAACATGCTTTGGTTGGAAATGCTTCTCAAAAACTTTTGTATTGACGATTCTACCCTTATTACAAAGATCAACAAAATACTAATTCCACAAATATCCTCGTAAGGTAAAATGTGTTTACAGAGCAATCCTAATCAAATTTCCTTGAAAAAATTCTACTATTAATATGATTTCAAAGAACCAATCTTAAACCTTTTCCTTCTACACTAACTTATGGTGGCCATCTCTACATCATACCTGCACAACTGTCATGTCTACTTCTTAGATCGAATCAAATTCATTGATTGTTTGATGTAATGGAAGAAGCATCCATAAAAGTAGATACGAGCAGAGTCAAACTCAGAGCAACGGTTGAGTTTGGCATTGATTGTGAAGAAATGGAGTAAGCAATTGGATAAACAATGATTGAGTTTATGTTTTTTGTTTGAAGGGTGTTTGATGAATTGGGTGAAAGAAGTCAAAAGATGGTTTTTGATGATTTGGCCATTTGGGTAAGAGAGAAGTGAAAAAAGAATAAAAGAATCGGAAGATGGATTTTGATAATTTAGGTGAGAGAGAAGGTAGAAGATAATGTCTGATTGCTTTTTCTATTTTTAAATTTTTGGGTTTTGTTAGAGAGAGAGAGAGAGAGAGAGAGAGAGAGAGAGAGAGAGAGAGAGAGATGATGAAGACAAAGACGAAAGGGTTAGATAATCCAAGAAATGTATGTATTTAAAATAAAAAATCCTAAATTGTATTTATAGTTTAATTTGAATTGTTATATTTATTTTATTTAATTAGATTTTTTTAAGAAAATATATTAGAAAAAATGTCTCAACATCTCTTATGAACTATATTTTATTGAATAAATAAATAAAATTATTTTAAATTAAATAAATTAATAAAATATATTTATTTAATAAAAAAATTATTATCTATTTTTTCAATTAAAAAAATAATAATGAAGTTAGAAGAGATTTAAAATAGTAATACCAAATATGTCCAAAATTATGTTTTGTAAAAGCTATAATGGTTATAGTATGTGTTGAAAAGTTTTTAAAATGTTTCATTCAAGTAATTTCAAAGCTTTTTTGGAGATAAAAACTCTTCTGAAATACAACATCTAAACAGTTATTGAAAAACTCAAGCTTTTACTTCTCTTATTTTATTGTCAAAATTAAAAGTAAAAACTATTTTAAATGAGCTCAACAATACATATACTGTCAAGTTATACTAACCTAATTTTTTTTTTCTTAAATTTGTGATTTCAACATTTATCTATTTTTAGTCATCCAGAAGTGGAATATATAGTTTTGGTGAAATTTATTGAATTTTAATATAATTTTTTGTATGGATGATTATGAGAATTTTTCAGGGCATATAAACTATTTCTAAGATAAAATATTAAAAATAAGAGAAAAATATTGAAAGAAAATAGTTCATGAATTCGAATAATTTTCAGACCTTTTTTTGATGAGTTATTTAACTTTATTATAATTAATGCTTATAAAAAATATTTTATATAAAATTTTATGAAAGATGTCTATTAGTTTAGGATAGGGTGCTCACGAAAAGAATGTTACAGATCAGAAGAAAAACATAAGGCTATCATGAGTTCACGGCTTCACTAATTTTTGTCCTTTTTCCCGTGCACCCAAAATTATAAAGGAATATATTATTTAATTTTATCAATATTTTTTAGATTACTTCCCTTGTGTTCTAAGGAGGCCACAGCCTCCTCCCCTATTTTCCAAATAAGGAGACACCCATCATAGATTGAAAGATTGTTTAATAAAAGATAGGATGTCCTAGCTAAGTTCAAAACCCAATTTCAACAACCTATCAATTTAGTTGAATTGTTTTAAATAAACTTGAAATTTAAAGTAAGATAATAACTCCTCGTGGGATCGATCCTTGCTTGTCATTGTACTTAATCAAACGATTTATATGCTTACAAGGTTTAACATTTTGTTTATTAAAAAATTAACCAACACCCACAATTATAATCTGATTTTAGTGTCAGGTAGTTCAAGTTTGCTGTGACATGACTTAACACTCCACTATCCGCATACCAAGTTAGATCGATAATAGTTTTTGGTGAAGCAATATAAGCAGAGGCTTGATTGTTTGATCATATTTGACAGGAATGATCAAACCAATAGTAGCATATTAGAGTTGAGTGTCCAACCTTTCCACACACTTGACAAGTTGGTTTTGAATTTCCTCTACCTCCGAATCCTCCGCTACCTCTGAAATTGCCTTGATTTCCTGTTCTACCACCTCTTCCATGCCCTTGAGTTCCAAAATGAGTGTTCTTTTGGTTGTTGTTTCCAAATTTGTTGTTTGCCACAAAATTTGTAAAAGGTTGACTTAAGTCAACACTACTAACATCATGGATCTGTTCGATTCCACTTTCATGGCTAAGTAAAAGAGTTTGCACTTCTTGGCAAGAGATGGATTATGCCCTTAAAGTGATATTTACCACAAATGGATTGAACTCTATTCCTAAACCAGCCAACACATGCATGATCAAATCATCTTTGTTAATGTTTGTCCAACAGTTTCCAAATTATCAGTATAGCTTTTTATCTTTGTGAGATACTTATCAACTAAGAGAAACCCTTTTCAGGTGGTCTGGAGTTGTATCCTGTATTGAATGACTCTTGCTTTAGATTGTGTTGAATAAAGGACTTCTAATGTCTTCCAAACTTCATGTGAAGTGGATAAACCAACCACTTGAGATAAGGAAAACCTTCAATTATTGAGCCAAATAGCCAACTAAGAAGGAGTTGGTCAAAAGTAACTCAGATTTCATAATATGGATTTAGTTTGTTTGAACTTTTTGCATCATTTGTAGCTGTCAAAAATTCTGGTGGTATCTAATAGAAAACCATCAAGTCTATGACCTTGAACTACTAGCAAGATCATAAACCTCCATAAAAGATAATTATTCTAGTCCAACTTGGCTGAAAAGTAATAGTTAACTATACTTCCAAAAGGTGATTTTGATAGCTTATTGTTTTGTAGTGGCTGTGGAGTTAGAGTTTTGGGCTTTTGTGTTTGATTTGAGTAAACATGACATTTGCCTAGAAAGACTCTGATACCAAGATAAAATATATAAGAATGATAATTTGGTTTTTTAATCTCAGTATTGATTCTGAGAGAGAGAGAGAGAGAGAGAGAGTCTTATTATATACATGATTTGTTATAAAAGTAAATATTACATAATTATAGAATACAACAAATACAGTCAATCATGAAAGATAGCAAATCATCCTTTGAATGAGTCTTAGATTTTTGCTTTGACTTCCTTTGATTGATGAAATACAATCAATTGTAATCAATTATGATTGACAGCAATCAATTATAATAAATCATGATTGATAACAAACTATTATTGGAATGAGCCTTTGATTTCAGCTTCGACTTCCTTTGATTGAAGCTGCATTGTTGTATTGATACACCTCCATTAGTAGTGATGCACTTGACTTCTATAACACCCTTCACTAGTTTGCAAAATTCCATACCCTCCTATCTCTCTCTCCCCTCTTTGCCTTGCAAAGTTAGGATCCAATCCATGTCTTTCGATATATTATTGCTTCTTTATTGATGTTTAACAAAATTTGTTTATTTGTTTTAGTATTCCTATAAATCAAGACTTTTATCCATATATGTTATTTTAGGTATTTTTATCAAAGCGTTATATTAACATTTGTGTTATTTTTGTGATTGTTTTTAAAAATCTATTGTTATTAATGTTGTAATTCTCGAAAGCTTAAATAAAATTTAGATGACAATAGGTTCCAAATTTGTTAACATTTAATATGGATCCAATTTTGGTCTAAATTTTATCCAAGTTGTTTTTAAAGAGTACTTTTTTCTTTGGAACAGTTTTTAAAAAGTATCTGAATTGAAATAAAACAAAAGTACATGCAAGAGAAAAAATAATAATAAATTTTGATTATGTAACTTTTTTATGTTTTTGATTAAGTATATGAGAGAAAAAAAAATAAATAAAATACCAGCATTGATTGCTTTTAATTAATGGGTTTTTAATATTAATTGGACAGAGAAAAAATGATTTAATGATGAACAGAGAAAAGAGATAACACATTTATGTAGATTATAAAATTAAATTGTATAGAAAAATGTGAGCACATATACATAGAGTATAAAATTAAGTTGCATACAAAAATGTGAATTGACCTAAGTTATTGAAATTTTCATCATTAAATTATCAACAAATTGTGTAATAATTTGTGTTAGAATTTTTGTCCTTCGATCTTGCCCATATATATAAATATAATACTTTTATAATAAGATATTTCTTATTTTAAAAAATAAAGATTAATCAATTAAATTCATCAATTGCATTTGAATTAAATAGAAAAGAGAATTTGTTTTAAAAGAGATAATGTAATGGATAAATTTAATTGATTAATTCTTACTTTTTAAAGTCAAATATACATGATTATAAAAGTTATATATATGTATATATAAAATTTGCATTATAAAAATAACATTTTAGCCTTTTATAACTCTCTAATTCTAAATTCCAGGGTTTTTTATAATTTAAATTCCAGAGGCGTTATGCTACAAAAAAGTTAATAATAACGCAATTTTAAATTTATTATCACGCAGTGTTTTCAATAGTTGCCTTGAAAAGTCCAACGTATGCAATTGTAATAAAATCTCAGTTCTCCTTTCTCTGAAATCGATTCAGGGGGACCATTCCTCGAATGCTATAAATTTATTCTAGTACAACTTGAGAAGGAACAGAACTTGTTCACTAGCAATTACGAAGCCTTGTCATGACTCATGAGCAGAATCATCACGAACAAATCCAAGATAATTACTGTCGCCATCGTATGTAAACTGAGTGCTGAGCTGTTGAAATGATCCTAATATCAACAACCTAGGATTGGGAGCAATTGCTAGGAAGAACAATTTTTTGAGAAGGAGAAACAAGAAATGTCATATAAACATCAGTTCCTGCATGCCCCATCAGGCATAAAGTACCACTCCAGAAATGGAGTTACAAAATGTCATATGAATACTAATACTGGATGGTTCCATAGATACATTCGGTCTTTTCGGACCCTAACAGTGATAACTGAAAAGGAAAATATTTTAAAAACCTAAAAAGGTTGAAACCTTAGTGGCACTGGGTACTTTGTAAGGTTATTACCACCCTCCTCTGCCACTTCCATTGCTGCTGCCATTCCCCCATGAATTTCCAGCCGCCTTACCCCAGGAATCAGTTGCCCCCTGACCCCCAACACTTCCTTCTTCTCTATCTTTTGATTGACCCCAACCTGCAGCATTTGGTTGATGATTCCAAGACTTGGGTTGATCATTATTACCAGATGCATTTCCTGAACCTGACCCTTGGTTACCCCAGCCCCCAGCCTGAGCACTCCCCTGTGAACTTCCAGTTGCCTTACCCCAGGAATCAGTTGCCCCCTGACCCCCAACACTTCCTTCTTCTCTATCTTTTGATTGACCCCAACCTGCAGCATTTGGTTGATGATTCCAAGACTTGGGTTGATCATGATTACCAGGCGCTTTTCCTGAACCTGACCCTTGGTTACCCCAGCCCCCAGCTTGAGCACTCCCCCATGAACTTCCAGCCCCCTTACCACAGGAATCAGTTGCCCCCTGACCCCCACCACTTCCTTCTCTATCTTTTGATTGACCCCAACCTGCAGCATTTGGTTGATGATTCCAAGACTTGGGTTGATCATGATTACCAGATGCATTTCCTGAACCTGACCCTTGGTTACCCCAGCCCCCAGCTTGAGCACTCCCATCTGATCCCTTTTTCCAGCCACCAGAAGTATCAGATGATTTCCAACTGTTTCCCTGACTCCACCCAACAAAATTATCACCACCAACATCCTTAGCCCCTGTGGTCTGGTTCCAGCCAGAAGAATGGCCACTCCAACCACAAGCTTGGCTGCTAGCTTCTGTATTTCCAGAATGCCAACTCTTCCCCTGGCTGCTATCACCACCTCCTTGGTTCCAACTGCCAGCACCATCATTACTTTTTGTACCCCAATCATCCTGATCCCTTCTTCCACGGCCTCTACCGCCAAATCCTCTGTCTGATCCATCCCTACCACCAAAGCCTCCTCTAACTGAACCGCCTCGACCTCCATAGCCTCCTCTGTCAGATCTGCCTCGACCTCCATAGCCCCCTCTGTCAGATCTGCCTCGACCTCCATAGCCCCCTCTGTCTGATCTGCCTCGACCTCTAAAGCTCCCTCTTCCAGAACCATCTCTACCATCAGAACCTCCACTCCAATTCCCTCCATCTTGTTTGCCCCACGAAGATCCTCCTCCATCTTGTGTGCCCCACGAAGATCCACCATCTTGTTTGCCCCACGAAGATCCTCCTCCATCTTGTGTGCCCCACGAAGATCCACCATCATGTTTGCCCCATGAAGATCCACCATCTTGTTTGCCCAGTGAAGACTCCCCATCTTGCTTACCCCACGAAGATCCTCCACCATCTTGCTTGCCCCATGAAGTTTTCCCTCCATCTTGTTTGCCCCACGAAGATCCTCCTCCATCTTGTGTGCCCCATGAAGATCCACCATCTTGTTTGCCCTGTGAAGATCCCCCATCTTGCTTGCCCCACGAAGATCCTCCACCATCTTGCTTGCCCCACAAATTTTTTGCTCCATCTTGTTTGCCCCATGAAGATTCTCCAGCCGTATTACCCCAGCTACCAGTACATTTACTATCTTGGGACTTGATAGGTTTGCTCCATCCATCACCACTAACAACATTCTCCTTCTTTTCCTCAAATTTCTGTTGATTCCAACCAGAACTCTCATTATTCAAGTCAAAGCTCCCTCTTCCAGAACCATCTCTACCATCAGAACCTCCCCTCCAATTCCCTCCATCTTGTTTGCCCCACGAAGATCCACCATCATGTTTGCCCCCTGAAGATCCACCATTTTGCTTGCCCCACGAAGATCCTCCACCATCTTGCTTGCCCCACAAATTTTTCGCTCCATCTTGTTTGCCCCATGAAGATTCTCCAGCCGTATTACCCCAGCTACCAGTACCTTTACTATCTTGGGACTCGATAGGTTTGCTCCATCCATCACCACTAACAACATTCTCCTTCTTTTCCTCAAATTTCTGTTGATTCCAACCAGAACTCTCATTATTCAAGTCAAAGCTCCCTCTTCCAGAACCATCTCTACCATCAGAACCTCCCCTCCAATTCCCTCCATCTTGTTTGCCCCACGAAGATCCTCCTCCATCTTGTGTGCCCCAAGATCCACCATCATGTTTGCCCCATGAAGATCCACCATCTTGTTTGCCATGCGAAGACCCCCCATCTTGCTTGCCCCATGAATTTTTCCCTCCATCTTGTTTGCCCCACGAAGATTCTCTACCTGCATTACCCCAGCTACCAGTGCCTTTACTATCTTGGGACTTGATAGGTTTGTTCCACACATCACCACTAACAACATTTTCCTTCTGTTCCTCATATTTCTGTTGATTCCAACCAGAACTCTCATTATTCAAGTCAATTGACTTTTTATCCATCTCCCACGTCACAGTTGCTCCAGCTTCAACTGCACCTTTACCTTTACCCCAAGAATCCTGTAAATTTTTCTCAGCAGTAGCATCACCCCACGAAGAGTTCCCAACAATGTTCTTCCCTTTGTCCCATGAATCTAATTTTTTCCAACAGTCCTGATTATCATCTGCATCTTTCTTTTTCCCCCATGAGACTGAGGCATCATTTGAAGATCCACTTGGATTTCCGTTGGCTGCCACTGGTTGAACCCAACTACCAGATACATTGATGTCGGAGTCAATATTCTTAGCAACAGCTTTGTTCCAACAGTCATCATTCTGCCCATCAGTTGCTGCTGCACCCCAAGATGAGTTCTGTTTAGCAGTCCCCTTGCTTCCCCATGCAGAATCTTCCACATCTACAAAATTAACCAAAAGAACATGTAGCAGCTTTATAGATACATAAATTAATTATTCAAGTATTCCTACTAGCCATAATTGTGAATGCACCATACCCTTTTTTGGATCATTATCACCGGAACCAAAAAGATTCCATGAACTGGATTCCGACTGAAGCTGCAACCATCATAAAAATTTTAAGGCATTAACATTTTCTGGAAATATTACTAATTTTAGATCATTATCACCAGAACCAAAAAGATTAAAATTTTAAGGCATTAACATTTTCTGGAAATATTACTAATTTTAGATCATTATCACCGGAACCAAAAAGATTCCATGAAAATTTTTACTACTACTACTACGTAAGTTAACTTGGATATGAGAGAAAGCTAAAGTGGTTTTAAAACAAACCGAATTTCCAGCAGGAGGGAAACTAGTCCAAGCGCTCCTGCACAAAAGTGCTCAATCCAATCAGATTACACGCATAATTCATGTTGGAAAAGAGAGTATCAGAAGCAAAACTTTAGAAACAACAGTAAAAGACAACTCAAAAGCAAAACTACTAATTAATTATAAGACTATTGAAGATCAGCACACTTAAAGCATGTCCCACTACATTAATATAAGGACTAAGGTCAGCAATTTACTTCTAATTTTTATCACTTTTTTTTTTTAACAATTAGTTTATACATTAAAAATATTTTGGTTTTACTACTACTATTACATAAATTTTAGATAAAATCTAAATAACAGTTTATAGAAATAATTATATAGGTCAGGTTATCAACTAGTCAGCACAACATAGTTAATCAATTATATAATACACATCGTATTCATACTAGACAGGTTCTGAAACTCCACATGTTTAACAATCCTATACAAATGAGTCAACCTGATTCAAACCTGAAACAATTAAGAGCAAAGCCAAATTTCTTTATTTGTTTCGAGTCTGAGCTGCATGTCCAAGTTAGGTCAAATATTGCCATTCCTATGTTGGGGTCAACTACTATATCATTGCACCAATTAGAATAAGTTATAGAATGACACAAGTTTCACTAGTATCAGGAAGATCACTATCTATATGCAGTTACAAGTTACAACAAAACTAAATACATAGAAGGAACTCGATAGGAAAGTGAAATTATCAAGTTCGAAACCAAATAATGTTTGCATTTTTCCCTGTCTTCCCAGCTTTCAACCAAGTTTATCATTACTCATTTCTAGTATGCCATAGTTACATCAATAAATTGGAGCAGCCGTACACAAAACAACACGAGACAACCCAAATACTGATAAAATAGTCACTAGTATCAGGAAGATCACTATCTATATGCAGTTACAAGTTACAACAAAACTAAATACATAGAAGGAACTCGATAGGAAAGTGAAATTATCAAGTTCGAAACCAAATAATGTTTGCATTTTTCCCTGTCTTCCCAGCTTTCAACCAAGTTTATCATTACTCATTTCTAGTATGCCATAGTTACATCAATAAATTGGAGCAGCCGTACACAAAACAACACGAGACAACCCAAATACTGATAAAATAGTCACTAGTATCAGGAAGATCACTATCTATATGCAGTTACAAGTTACAACAAAACTAAATACATAGAAGGAACTCGATAGGAAAGTGAAATTATCAAGTTCGAAACCAAATAATGTTTGCATTTTTCCCTGTCTTCCCAGCTTTCAACCAAGTTTATCATTACTCATTTCTAGTATGCCATAGTTACATCAATAAATTGGAGCAGCCGTACACAAAACAACACGAGACAACCCAAATACTGATAAAATAGTCATGGGTCTCAGCTCAAGTAAAACAACCAAGCTTTAGATCAAAGACAAATCTACTAGTGCAAGCAAGTTGAAAAAAAAAAAAAAAAAAAAAGAGGATATTTCAGGTAAAAGCAATACCGATGAAAAATTGTCTTAACCATTAACTTTATTATATTGTCCAATGCACAGAACCCTACAATAATTCAACACAATTTACAACTCACAATTTGTGAGTTGTAAATCGTGTTGAATTAGGGTAGGGTTTTGCACATTGGAAAATAAAATAAAGCAAGAGATATTGTCTTCTACATGAACTTTATTGGCCATACACAACATGAACACCTTATGCAAATTTTATTCAAGGCCATGCAACAAAAATATGAACCTATTCACAACCTAAATAACTTTCTTGTCTACCTAAAACTAACAGGCATCACCACAAGATAGCAGCTAGTAATTTCAAATTTAATAGGTAGCCACCAATTATACTGACACAAGATCAAACAGTACATTCAGCAATATCCCTTTATAATTTCGCATGTGACAGATACAAACCAGTTAAGAAAAATATTAACAAAACACAAGCACACTGACTACATAAGGTGAATTATTGAAACCTGACAACAACCAATATTTTACCTTTCAGTTTCAGCAGACAGCCCCCCAGCATTCCATCTATCACTCTCAGCTGATGTTCCCGCTCCATTCGTCCAATCTTCCCACAAAGAGGAGAAAAAAATAAGGGACTGGGAAAAAGCACATAAAATCCCCCAAGTCGGAAATAAAACCACAATTTACCACATATGAAATGGAACTAATCTACTCTAATGTGAAGTAGGACAACAAATTTACAATTGAACAGATAATCTAATAACACAAATTTCTATAACATAACACTTCTTCTACGGAGTGTGCCACTATTTGATAGAAAGAATAATAGTAAAATCAATTTATGAAAAAGGTTCTTGTAACTTAGTACAGGAGAATAACTGTAGAATATGTTCTCTTCATATCAAGTAATAAAATATGTTCTTGAATCTTACCTCCAGTGCCACCTTCAGTTCCCAGCAGATCAAATGATTTGAAAGAATTAGACCCTGGTTCCTCACTTTGGAGGAAGAGAGAGCACATCAAAACCGTTTTCAAGCACCACAACATACACAAAAATTTCTGAGTGTCCAATGACAAAAATAATTCAAATGTAGAGACTAAATACCTTGTAGACATGCCAAAGCTCTTCCCACGAACCTCAGCAAGGTGTTCACTCCTAACTGCAGAACACCAATGTATCCAGAAATGTAACAACAGTTATATGCTTGCACATCAACTATAAGAGTGTATTCTTATTTACCTGTAAGAACCTTCTGCTGAGAATCGAGCTTCACCGTAACATCTGAATAACGTATGGCCAGAACACGACAGAGGTACCCCTTTAAAGGTCCCACTCGGATTCTTAAGGTTTGGCCAACAGAAAAAATTCCATCTTTGTCCCCTCGTTTGACTGCGTTACAATAATTAATTAGTAGGGAGACACAAATTTTAGCAGACATGCTGACAGCTTACTAGTACAACAAGTGAAAAATCTAACATACAGTCACTGTTAAATTCCTTTGCTTGCCATGGTTTCTTAGGCGACAGTGGAGATTTGGGAGAGGACGGAAATTCCTCGAAACCCAGATCACCTGATCCACCACCCTGGACAAAAAGAAAAATCTTCATTACTACATCAGTATAAGAAATAGACCTAAATTAAGGACTTCAGGGCAACTATTAAGAACTAAAACCTTCTCGTTACATGCATCAGCAAAGAGCTTGATTTTCTCACATAGTTGAGATTTTGAACAGAAATAACCACCGTTTTCTGTCTCATTTTCATCATGTAAGAAAACAATCCCTCTGTAGATCTGCTTTACAAGACCTTGCTTACCCTGCATAACATGGTAATGTTATAAAGAAGCCCACACTTTCTATGCATATCACTGCATGAAAAGAAAAAATCAAATAATATCCTAATCCTAATCTGCAACCAGGGTCGAACCTTAGATGAACCTTCCAAAACTCTGACAGTATCATTAACAGATATGGTCTTCATACAGTGATCAAAAGCAGTGAATTTCATATCAGAGGTTAAATTCTTTAAGCTGTGGCGTTCAACAGTCACTACAATAGGTCCTTCTGAACCCTCTTGCAAAACCTATAACATCAAAGAGCAGATAAGTGGCCATCAAGAAAAAGATAAACAGATAATGTAAACTATATACCTTGTAAGTATCATCTTTCTCCATGCCTACAATAAGACCAAAGTCTTTCCGACTGCAATAGCAAAGAATATGAACACAATACATATCAATATTTATTGGCAAACCATAAATATTTTCTTTGCCACTCAATTCTAAACATGCTTACCCAAAACATACAAGTTCGTACAGTTCAAAGTTCACAGAGCTAGAACTCGATGAACCCTCTCCTTTACCACCTCCTTTCTCAACCCTCACAGCCTGCTTTTTCCTTTGTTCGCCATAAAGCTGTGAGAGCCACTCCAAATCAGCAGACTCATTGTTTTCAGAAGACGCAAACTTGAGGAGCTGCTCTTCAGAAGGCTCAATACCCCAGCAGTTTAATGAGTCCATTGATACTTTCTTGTATAAATATCCATCCTTGAACATAAGGCCATCGAGATTCTCAAAAAGCAAGCCAGTATCACGGTCACGCCTATATTGAATAAGAGGCCTGAACTCTCTGCAAAGATGAAATAGACAAACTATCATAAAGCTTTTAACATCCCACAAATGAACTAAAAGATATGAGATTCATGCAAATTACTCAAGTTCACTTGAACTGATCAATCTTGGTGCTGCTGAAGCAGATTTCTTTATGGTTGCTCCCCCACCCTGCGGTGTTAAAATACATTATTCACAAGAGACCACATTGAACAGATAAACTTTGAACATGATATGATCATTAGATAAGAATGGCATCACAAATTCCTTCCAGAAAACTAACCAGCCAAGGCTGATTGGAACATGTGCTCAAAAGCTATAAATAAAATCAACAAATGTAATGCAATGCAGTCATGCACTAAAACAGTTATTAAAAAGAGATGGCACTATGTACTTCCTTTCAATATTGACTTAGTCAAAAAATAATATTCAATCCAGTAATTACTTGAGATCAACAACATATACACCAAAAATCTTGATTTCCAAAATCTTAACCCAGCCACAAGAGAGACTGGTGCAGCAGAAGTTTTTGTTTCGAAATGAAACAAATAAACTCAAATAACGATAGAAAACTCCTAAGTTTTATTGCTGAAAATAATGTTGAATAACTTACAAAACATAAACAACATAAGTCTATTTATAATAGTTTTAATCCTAACCCCTATAGGAATAGGAATCTTAACTTAAAGATTAAATCTTAGACTAAAAGAATTAACAATCCTAAACTAATAAGGGTAAAGATTCTCAAACTAATGAGGAATCTGAAAACTTGTCCTACATCAGAGACACGCCTCTAGCTTTTCAGAACCATGACGAAGTAATTGTTTATGAATATTTTTCAAAATATTGTATATCAAGACATGCAACTCCTGTAATTATACAAACTATAGAATATCTATCAACTTGAGGGACATTGCACAAATGAACCTGCTTGGTTAAAGATACTTCAATCAGAGGCTAGAAAAATTTCCTTAAAATGGCTTCAAGAAAAAACACCCTAGGAGATTTGAATTACAGCATTAATGGTTAATTAAAATTGAAAATCTAACTATACCTTAATTATAATAATTATCATATTACATTTTAAGTCTGCGTTATACTGAAAGCAAAAACATCAAGTAAAGATCATATATCAGAGCCCACAACTGATTGAATGCAGCGGATAACAACAAAATTCCTAAATTTATAATCAATAGATAAAACTTTCTCATTGTATTTATTATTCCTATCCATGTATCTTACAGATTTTTTTTAGGGAAACGTTTAATGTTAACAGCTTAATCTCATATTATTAGGAGTTAAGTGAACTATTTACAAAACAAAACAGCCCCCACCTAGAATTATCAGTTCCTGAGCAAAACTACTCATTGTCCAACATTATTTATTTATTTGATAAGACATTGTATAGACATATTTACATCTTTCAATAAGTCCACTAATATATGAAAGAGTACAATTTCACAGGTCACAAGCACTCATCTATTAGAATTACATCACAAATGGTAATCTTAAGAGCAATAACCATCAGCAAGTAATATTAAAAAGCAGGTTTATGCTATAAATAAAATCTAATTACAAATTTTGCAGCCAATGCTTGTAGATCGATTCTTGGAATTAGCTTCACTGTTGCTCTTTTCCCTTCCTTATTCACAGCCACAATCTACAAAACAAAATTTGGCATAGTAAAGTAGCAAATTTAGCCAGAGAGTAACTCATCCCGATCGATTAATAGATTTACCTGTGCCAAATCTCCCTTGTATTTCCCATTCTTCACACAGGCCCACGTGCCCGCTGAAACTTCAGTATGTTTGCTTTGGGCCGTAAGCAAATAAAAAACATCATTTTTCAAAACCGGAGCCATTCTACTAGAATAGATACCAGAAAGGCCTTTACATGCCTAAATCAGAAATGAAAAGAACCTATTAATTTGTTGATAACATCAGCTCAGCAAATATCTTATCAACACGCATTGGCAATTAAAGCAAACATATTAGCACGGTCAACAACAAAACCAAATACACTCTGCAAAATATATGTACAATACCTCAATTACATTGCACTGCTTGTCAGCTTCAATGTAAATAAAACCCTTTACATGCTCAACAGCAAAAGCAGATATTATATTCAGTTTGGTACCAAGTGATTTCAGATCAGCAAATTTTTGCATCAGACAAAAAGCCGAATGCCTCTCGCGTCCAGCCTGTAGCCGAGAAGTTACAAATGAAAAGACATAAACCAGGAAAGGTAACGAGGGTATGGGTTAAGGAAACTAATTCAAACAATGCCCAGAGGAATAAGGTGAATGAGGTACAATACCACGCACTTGACTTTCCACACAGTTGGATCTTCAGCAGAAGGCATACGATAATCTTTTTCCACCATTCTCTTAGTTTCATAATCATCTTCAGCATATTTGACAAATCTAGAACCCTGCTTGAAACGTTCTTCCATCATTTTCTCAAATTCTTCTTCATCAATCTCTTCCTCTTTGGGAATAAATGGGAGGTTGTGAGCTTTTCCCAGTTCATTCTTTGCGTTCAGCTGTGCATCCTGATCTTCTTCAATGAGATCTAATCCCAATAATTTAGAAAAGGATGAGTGAGGATCAGTTCAAACACATTTGATCATATTGGACAATGCCACACAAACTAACACAAATCTCAGAACTTAAAATATTAATAGCAAAAAATTAAATCAAAAGGTTAACAAAGGGTGGCATGGCTAAGTAAGAACAACATGCCTCTTAATTTTCTTTTGAGAAAACACAGTAAAGAAGAAATGGGTTACATATCACTAACATTAGATACGATTATACGAATACCATTGGATGTGTGTACGAAAAGATTATAACAGAGAACTTTGTAGGATTACAACACGCAACCCCAACAATCTGCCAGAAAACGCAATACTCAATCAAGCAAAAATCCCAATAATGAACCATGAAATCAACAAATTCTCTAACTGCATGCAGGGCTTAAACAATTGGTTAATCAAGCCTCCATGTCCATATATCTATAAAACATGAATATTTATTCTTAATATGGATAATGCATCAGATCAATCTAATTTCAATGATCTGGCAAAAATTGTAAATCCACCATGTATATCTCCCAAATTATTACCTGTTTGTGATGAACTGCAAAAAATTCATCAGCACTGCAAGTTTCCATTATATTAAACACCATTACCAAAAGGCTAACACCCCTCCCTATAAACTTTCTTACACCATGCACATTAAAATTTCTAATGTGAGTCAAATTCATACCGCACATGTTTAACATCATTAAACCAAAAAGGCACCATTTAGACTAAAACCTTGATGCATTCTAAATTAAATATTTAAAATCTAGAACACTAGGTCCCGCTATGAGAGACAACTAAACAACATTTAACCACCCACATTTTCCCCCAAACACGCTCAAAAATTAGGTGGTTGCCAAAGGAACATAGAACATGATACTGGAATTTCACACAGAAAACACAAATAAGACAGTAGCAGAACTACAAAAAAAATGGTCAAAACCCGATTGGAAACCCAAAATATTTATGGTCATCACCATTTTCAACAGTAAAACTCCAGAGAGTCTTCAAAATCCTAGAACACATAAAAAAAAATCCAAATGCAGAACAGAGAAACATACAAATCAACATTTGAAACACATCAATAATCATCATTTTCATTTTCATTTTTAACATAAGGACTTTAAAACTGACATTAAAACCATAAATTTTACCAGACATGCTTCCAAACCCCACTCAACATCATCTGACACTAAACTAATACCATATTCAGCCAAAAAAAAAAAAGCCCCCAAAACGACCTTCAAAACCCAGTAAAACACACTACAATCATCCCCATTTTCACCAGAGCAATAATATTATATATAAAAAACAACATGCATAATAATAATAATACTAATAATAATAATGTAATCGGTTTAATGAGTAAAAGAGGATGTTCCGTTACCGTCGTCGTCGTCACTGACATCATCATCGTCGACGTCAGCAGTGTCCTCGAAGAACTGGAGGACTCCAGGCTTCTTGTTCTTACGGCGAGAC
Source organism: Litchi chinensis (assembly GCA_019925255.1). Taxonomy (NCBI): domain Eukaryota; kingdom Viridiplantae; phylum Streptophyta; class Magnoliopsida; order Sapindales; family Sapindaceae; genus Litchi; species Litchi chinensis. The sequence continues at coordinate 29,513,147 of CM034462.1, read as the reverse complement.
TTGTCGGCGTCTCCAAGGCCGCCTCGTTTCCGCTTCCAGGTGGAGCCTTTGCCGACGGCGATCTTCTTGCCTTTGTCGACCATTTTGATCTCTCACACCTTTCAAAAACTCACTCTCTGCTCTCTATTTTCGCTCAGAGCCAGAATGCGAGAGAACCAATTGGCTCTTCGCTTTCACAGTAGAGGGAGGCGTCATTTTTTTGTTTGACCCTTATGGGGTTAATATGGCTACCCATTTACTATTTTACCCTTGGTTTTCCACTCTGTTATGTGACCGTCACTGCTTATTCACCCATACTCAAATTAATATACGGGTTTAATTATCTTATCCAATCACTAATTTTATCCATCAATTAGAACTTTTAGATTGACTTCAATAATCACCCTTACAACCAATCTAATGACTCCAATTGAAAGATAAGGTTACTGATTTGTAAGGTACTCAAACCTTATGGGTATGTTTGACACATGGGATTAGGGATGGGATTGGGATTCAAAAATCTCAAATCACTTGAATACCATGTTTGGAGAGTGAATGGGACTGAGATTCAAGAATCCTAACCTCCTTCCATTTCCCATTTTTTTGGTATTTCTCAATCCCCACTAAAACCATGTCATTGGATGAGATTGGATTTGTGATTTATTTTCTCCTCTCCCCGTCTCTCTCTCACAACTTTCTCTTCTCTCTGTCACTCTCTTTCTCTCACCTTTCTTCTCTCATCATACATCCATGAACCTTTCCTCCCTCTCTTCTTCTTCTTCTTTTTTTTTTTTTCTGAGTTGGGATGGTTCTGGGTTCGTCATCGAACCCAGAATCGGCGACGAACCCAGAACCCAGTTCTGGGCTCGCGATGAACCCAGAGCTGGGTTATGAGCTTGTCACCGAACCCCAGAACCATCTAGTGGTTCTGAGTTCGGCGACGAACCCAGAACCATTTGATTCTAGGTTCGACATCGAACCCAAAACAGAACCTTTATTATTATTATTTTTTTTTTGTTAATGTTATGATGATTTGATGATGTTATAATGTTATTGTTGGTGTGGGAAATGATGATGTTGATGAATTGGATTGATGATATTGATGAATTGTGGCTAATGATGTTGAATTGTGGGAGATTATGGATTTTGATATTGAAGAAAGTTGAGAGATCATTTTGGTTTTTTTTTTCTTTTTTTTTTTATAAAATTATTTTGATATAATAAAAAATTTAAATTAATTTTATTTCAATCAAATCCTAATCTATATCAAACATGATACAGTATAATTTTTAATCAAATCCCAAATTTTACCAAACATAGGATGGTAATTTCCCAATTCAATCAAATACCTCGTGTCAAACGGAGCCTATATGTATGTCGTGTTTGTTGGACAAGATTTGTGAGATAAAATTACTCATTAATAACAATTATTGTACATTCTTTAATAATCACCATTATAATCAATCCAAGAGTTGTTTAACAAGATTTGACGGGTGAGATGAGATTTCAAATCCTAAACCCATACAGTCTTGTGTTTGGGCTTGGAAGAGATGAGATGGGATTTTAAATCACAAGTATTCATGAAAGTGAATTATTCTCTTTTGTTTACGTTTAGAGTGCGTTTAGATTCACTTTTAAAATGGTGTTTTTAAAAACTACCTTTTAAAAGTAAAAAACATGTTTCAAATTTTTTTTTTTTTTAAATGTAATATATTTCATAGGATTTCTTACAATTTGTTTTCAAAAATAGGAAAATGACATAAATGTGTTAAATATTATTTTTTAAAATGAGTAAAATAATTATTTGAATGAAAAAAATACTAATTTATTTTGAAAATATGTTTTGAAAATAGTGAAAAATATGTAAAAAAGGAAAAATATTTTTCACTTTTTAGTTATAATTTTTGAAAATGTGTTTTCTATTTTTAAAAACACATTTTACAAAATATACAACCAAACACTCCACTCTCATTTTTTATTTTTGAAAGTGAAAAATCGTTTTTTAAAAATGCATATAGAAAACCACCTTGGCTTTTCTTATTTCTTAAACCTTAAATGTTATGTGAATCTTTAGATTAGAATCGCATGAATAATTTTTATTTTTATAATTATATGGATCCTATGACAATTCATTGTGATAAGAAAGTAATATGTAATTTGATAGAATGCAAATGAAACATGTCGACGATGTGATCTGGTCGACCGGGGGTTTTAAATCCAACACCTACAATCAGAAAACAACAAAAGTAGACCAAAAAGAAAAGAGAAGAAGAACAAGAGATTTTTATGTGGTTCGACAATGATGTCTACGTTCACAGGCCACTTTGAACATATTTTGGTAGAGTGGCAATATCACTAAAGAGCTCTCCAAAGTCCCCCTTTTACAAAGGATTTCACCCCTATTTATAGAGGGGAGATTTATAATTTGAGCGTAATACACGTTAAAGAAATAATAATTACATTAACTGCTCTGACATGGCCCATACTGTATTAAATGCTCCAGCATGGTCATCACTGCATTAACTACTCTTCTGGGTCAGAGACTGCAGAGATTTGGTCAGCACAAAATTAGCAAGTCTGACTCTTTCTCAGATTTGATCGTCACAAGCTTCTAGAAGATTATCCAGCACAAGCTTAGTGAGCTGACACATCAATCTCGTGAGCTGAAGGTGGATCCAGGTTGATCGATGGTCTAAGAGCTGAGAGCTTATTCCTGCGAACTAGATGTTTAGCGAGCTGAGAGCTGAGAATTCATTCCTACGAGCTAGATGTTTAGCGAGCTGAGAGCTCATTCCTACAAGCTGGATGTTTAACAAGCTATGTCTGTCCTTTGGATCCTAGGTTTTGTCTATTGGATCAATCATCTGGGTCAGTTTATTGAGTTTTTATCAACTCATTTATGCAGTCCAAAATATACCCACAACAAAACACAAAAGATTTTAACATGTAGACATGCAACATTACACCTAAGTTTTTTTATTTTCAAGGTCTTTTGTATTCGCAGCACAGGTAAAGAAATATGTTAAACGAATTGCAAATAGTCTATTTTCTATTTAGAAATTATATATATTTAATTCTTGTAGGAGATATTATTATCAGTTATTATTATTATTATTCAAAGCTAATTATCACATGTTTAAAGAGCTTTCAGTTAGGGGTGTTTACCAACGAGGAAAGAGAAATTAAGTTCCCGCAGAAAGGGAATAAAGTTGAATCCAAATCCAATTATAAAATTACGTTGTACTATTTACCAACTTTTATCAATTAAAATTGGAATAAAATTAAATTTCCATTTTAATATTTACTAAACTAAAGAATAGAGGTAAAGCAAAGTTAATTACAAAAATAACTATATATACCACAATTGAAAATATAATTTTAATATGAAACAAAAATACTCGTCATTGCTCATAAAATATTATAATAATAATTAATAGTGCTTTTATTTAGTTAAATATTGATAAAAATTAATGACTAATTATATTTTGCATATTTGACAAACTTATTAAACATTTTTTTATTAAATTACATGTATGCATTTTTCTAGGTCAATTTATAGAAGACTTTAATTACTAGTCATACCAATTATAGCAATTTGGAAAAACCACACAGGCATTGAGAGTTCATGAAAACTACATCAACATCGACATCTTCTTTCCTTCCTCAAAAGGCATTGAGAGTTTATGAAAACCACAGTAACATTTTATTTACTTCCTCAAAGGTATTCATATGAGTGAAGAAAGGTTAACAAGGTCAAATCAATTTTGTCTCTCTTTCTCCTAGGCGTCTCTTCTTTTTTTTCTTTCTATGTTCTTTAATCCTCCCAGTCAAAATACAAATAATCTTGTATGAATAACTACCATGTTGTCATGGCCAGAATCTAAAACCTAGTGGTTCTTATTGCGTTGCATAAAAGAGAACGACTTGTTTTTTTTTTTTTTTTTTTTAATATTAATTAAGGATATATTAATAAATTTACTTGAATTCCTTTATTCAATCGAAAATGAGAATATAATTTTCAAGGTGAGAGCACGGAATCAAGTTCCATTTCCAGCAGGAACTTGATCCCTTATTTTAACGTGAGATCCATGTAATTAATTTTAAATAAAAAAATAACTAAACATTGGAAATCAAACTTATGAATTAAGTTTCATTTCTCTATCTTGAATTCCTAATTAATAAATATGTCATTAGCTTGGTAATACTCTAAATTTAAATTGTTCCTCACCACAAATGGTATATAAAATCAATATCAAGTCAAATTTTAAAAAAAAAAAAAATTTGACTGTATTACTGATTTATAAGATTATCTATTAATTATAATCTTTAAATATTCTTTAATAATCATTGTAATTGATGAATAACCTTACCTAACAAGTAAGATTATCAAACCTTTTAAAAAATTGTGAATTCCTATACATAGGGTGAAGTCTTATTTACTTTTAATTAATTGTCTTCATAACTAGATATTATCCAAAAGAAGGCGTAAATAAATTTTTTATTTGTTTTAAAATACGGAATCACTAAAAAGGATGGTCAGAAATAAAAAGGACAAATTACTACATTTAAAAACTCATCTTTCTAAACTACAGGCGATTAAATTATGTCATTTAAATAGTGCCAAGTACGTGAATTACAACTTAATCCACCCCATGCACACAATCAACAAACATAATAATGTGCATGTCACTAATTTCCATCAACAACCTGTTTTGAACCCATTTCCTTCTCATTAGTAACCATTTCATCTTTAAATCTCTTATAAATATCCCCACTATAATATTTCCTAGTCTTCAAGACCAAAATAAATGCGACCAGAGCACCAAAAATGTTGACACAAGCAAGAACCAAAAGGAAAGCCTATAACATTGCTTGCCAATACAAGTCAATTCATTGACCATTGACCTTGTCATGCCTTTCTCAGCTAATTGCTTGAATGCCTCTCTGTCGTGAAGCTTGCCGACCACCAACACACTTAGCACATATGACCCAAAAAGACTTGCTAGTTGTCCACAATTGAACAACGTTGAGTAGTACTTCAATCCAAACAGCTCTGAGATGATGATGAAAAGTAGTGTCAATTGCGCCCCAAAGGAGAACCCCACCAGCACAGATACAATATAGACCGAACCCGGAAAAGAGAACGCAATGAAGATGTTGCTAAGGGCAGATAAGAGGAGTGATAGTGCCATTATAATCGGTCGAGGGATTTTGTATTTTTGGAGAATGATTTCTGATACAAAACCAGTAAAGACTCTACCAAAGTAGTTCAAGATGCTTACTAGTGAAACAAATGTGTTGATTGTGTGTTGTTTGTAGCCAAAGGATTCACCAATTTGGCCTAGATTGTCCGTTGCTGTTAATTGTTAAAGCTGCAGCCTAGTCCACAAAATATAGCCAGAAAAAGAATCAACATGTCTACACTAAAAAGTGCTTGTAATATGCCATAATCTTCTCCTCTTTTTGGTTACAAATGCCTGCACAGCTGCAACGTTGGTCTTCTTTGTCTTCAATGTGAGGTTGTACGTGTGAATTTTCAAGCTCGAGTTCGGATTTGAATTCCGACTCTAGCGGTGGAGGCTGATGATCAGGAACAACAAGTAATTTTTTAATTCAATGAGTTTTAGAAATATCTAAAAGAAATTGAAGGGAAAAATTTTAGTGTGCATTTGGAATGACTTTTTAAAAATTATTTTCAAAAACAAAAAATATGATTTTGAAAACGTTGTCAAAAAGAGTAATGCATTTAGTAGCATTTTTTTAAATTTATTTGGAAAACGAAAAATAATAAAAATTATTTGGTATCATTTTGAAAAATGAAAAATAATAAAAAATAACAAAAATACTTTTCACTTTTCTCTCACCTCACCACTCTCTCTCTTTATCATTTCTATGTCTTCTCCATAAACCTCTCTTTCCCCCTCAGCCGATCGCTTTCTCTCTCACCTCACCGCTTCCTCACCAGAAAAGGCCTCCATCCTCATCTTCGTCACCTCCCGCCCGTTTCGTGACTTCTGTGATGCGTCGTTGGAGTCTCTTTTTTCTTCTTAGTTGTCGTTATCTTCTCCTTTTAGGTATTCTTCTTCACGCCATCAATGATGCACCGCCAGAGTCTCCATCTATGATGATTGCTTTCTGGTTTGTGTTTTGGTGCTCTCTCTCTCATCTTCACAATTTGCTTTCTCTTTCATTCATTTAAGTTCATGTTTTTTTGTTTTTTTGTGGTTTACTGGATACTGATCTAATTCAACCTTATTACTTTTGTGGTTGATTTATGGTTGATGGCTGATAACGGTGTTTGTTTTTGTTTTTTGTTTTTTTTTTTTTTAAATTTAATGGATTGATTTTGAAAATGATAGAAATTGGGGAAAAAAAGATCATTTTCCACTCCCATGACCAAATTTTTTAAAACATGTTTTTCATTTTCCAAAAACATATTTTTGAAAACGAACGTCAAACGAATTTTTTAGTGTTTTTTGTTTTTCAAAACGAAAAATCATTTTTGAAAATGCATCCAAACACCATCTTAGTTTTAATAAAAAAATATGACTTTTAATTTATTTATTTGGCATTAAATCTCCATCATCCATCGTAATTTTGATGGATGGTGGACATATAAATTATTTGTTTTTATTAATTTTAAATAGTTAGTGGAATAAAAAGTCAAAATATCTTTTCAACAGTTAAGTCAACTGATGGAATGATTAATTTCATGAATTTCTAAAACGTTGGTGTTGTGGATATATTTGAGACTGCATAAGTGGGCTATTAAAAGCCCAACAAACTTATCCAATGGATTGATTAAATAGACACAAGTTGATACAATGGATTGATCTAATAGACACAAGCTCAGTTCGTCAATTTCCAGCTCGTAGAAACAAGCTCTCAGCTCGTTGTTACAGTTCTCAGGTCACTGGTCAACCATAGTCAATACTGTCTTATGCTCAGCTCTAGATCACCCATAACGAGATCCAACTCGCAGCTTGAAGTACTCGTTAAAGTAATTTTTCCAGAAAGTCAACATTCTAAATTGAGGAAGAGTTAACTACCAAAATTTGAAGTAAAATCAAATTTCTATTTCAGTGGAATCTATCCCTAAACTGGTGGATATTGATTTTGAAAGTAAATATCTTTTTGGGTCGAACTACGTAAAAACCTTCTTGTATTGGCTGTTTTTTCTCTTTTTTTTTTTCTATTGTTTTTTGCCTTTTTTTTGTGTTATTTACAGTACTGGATTAAGAATTTAGATCGATTGAATTTAGACGTCAATAGTTAGGAATGATTGGTATTTAAAATATATAAGTTAGTGAAAAAATAATATTTTACTAAATCTTAAGATAAAAATTGAAATTTTCTCCATTCGTCGTCATGAATACGTACAAAGAATTTATTCTTCTATTATAAAAATATGTATATATCACTGAATAAAATTTTCTTAGCGATGTACCATCCTACAATTTTTTTTTAACTTTTTTAATCTTCTGATCTCCTGAAACTTATCCAAAATAGGATTTTAATGTACGATCTGAAATGTTATTTCCAGAGTGAGAGAGATTCATCCATACTTATAAATCTCCTATGTTTCTCATTTTTGTGGGATTTACGCCTGCAATCCTCCCCTTTGAACTGGGGAGGGAGACTTCACAAACAAAAAAAAAACTAGGGAGGGAGGGTATTGTTAATGTCACTGCACCAGCAGGCGCTTTGTACAAATTCTTTATCAATATGTGTCAAATCACCTTTAATATAATGTACATAAAAGCCTAAATATTAATATTTTTCTATGGCCACACTAGCAGCTTTACCCATTTTTTTCTTTACACAGGTACGCACTCATCCCCTATAGTTCTTCACACAAAGAGAGCAAATCAACCAAACGATGGATCAAAATTTGCTGAGAGCAGTGAGCCGAGGTGACGTAGACGAAATCAAGCAACTCAGTAGTAGCAAGAGCAATGTCTTCACTGGACGAACTGTGCAAGGCAACACAGCCCTCCACATAGCTGCAAGACTAGGCAACAAGAACGTGGTGCAAGAGATCCTCACCATGCAGCCTCCACTTCTCTATGAGACCAACCGCAAAGGTAAGACTCCAATGCATATTGCTGCAGCTGCAGGTGATTCTACTGTTGTTAAACTGTTCATTGACAACCAATCCAAGGTTGACTTTCACTTTCTGAAAGTGCAAGACCAGGAAGGCAACACTCCTCTGCATACTGCTGTTAGGAACCATCACTTGCATGTTGTGCAGAAGTTGACAGTGGAAGATCCTGGAGCTATACTTTGTGTTAATAGAGCTGGTCAGACTCCATTGTCTATTGCTGTTGATGCAAGTTTCACTGATATTATAAAATGGATCATATATAAGGATCCAAACTCTCTCAACTATAGAGGCACCACCCACCAACTGACACTTCTCCACAGTGCTGTCATTAGACAAGACTATGGTGAGACATTTATTTTCAATATTCTCTTAATGTATGGACTTTTTAAAGCTAGCTAGACATCATCAATTTGTGAAGCCTGAATCAGTATTGTATCGCTAGAATGATGCCATAGATTAGAAACATTCGTTTGATAGTGGATTGAGTGTTGATGTGCTCCGTGGATTAATAAATCGCGTCTCTTTATTTTTCTAGTTTGTGTTTGTGCTTGATTTTGTGTTTTGCGAGTTTTATTTCTGAAATGACATGTTTATCTTATATCTGATAATGTCTTACTTTGTTGAAATTGATTTTAGTTGTGATGGTTTGGATTCTGGATGCGAGAAGAGAGCTGATCTCTTGCTTAGATGAGCATGACAGGAATGCTCTCCACTATGCTGCAGCTTCAGGTCAATTTAAAATGACGCAACACTTGTTAAAAATAGATGCTTCAATAGCTCATCAATCCGATTGTTATGGTCAAACACCTCTTCACTTGGCTGCAAAGAATGGCCAAGTGAGTGTCATGAAGATTCTTCTAAATGACCACCCAGATGCCACGGAGGTTCTTGACCATACAAGCCGTAATATCCTCCATCTTGCAGCTCAAAATGGACATGTAAAAACTGTCTTGTTTATTTTGAAGTTGCCTGAGATTGAAGATTTGATCAACTCCCCTGATGCGGATGGGAACACCCCTTTGCATATGGCTGCCATGAACTTGCATAACTATGTGGTTTACATTCTGTCTAGAAATATGATGGTCAATATCAGAACAACCAATTTTGAGCACAAGACTGCTATAGCCGTTGCAGAGACATCCACAGATCATGAAAGAGAAATTGAAAAGGTACCATATTGATTTAATCATACGACCTATACATATAATGTGTTATGTTAATTAATGCGTTACATTATTTGCTTGTGTGTGTCACATGTACGTGTTATGCAGCACTTAACTATAATGTGTAATGCTAATTAATGTGTCACATTCTTTGCTTGTGTGTGTCACATTTACATGTTGTGCGGCACTTAACTATAATGTGTAATGTTAATCAATGTGTCACATTCTTTGCTTATGTGTGTCACATTTACATGTTGTGCAGCACTTGACTATAAAAGCACTGAAGCTAGCCTATGCAAAGCGAGCTCTGTATCCAGAAGACATCTTAGAAAACAATGTCTTCTGCAGATCAATACAGGATACAAACAAAGGTCTACAAGGCAAAGGCATGGCTCAAACTCTCACAGTGATAGCGACCCTTATAGCAACATTCACATTCGCGGCAGCTTTCGCCATTCCTGGTGGGTACATAAGTGACGGACCTGATCAAGGTGCAGCGGCATTGATTAGAAAATCAGCATTCCGAGCATTTGCTATCACTGACACTATAGCCATGACTTCATCTATGACTGCTGCAGTTATTGTCTTCTGGTCATTTTGGGCTAACAAGAGTGAATCTTTGATTGACACACTTCCTCTAGCCATTGGATTGACGTGGATTGGACTTGTATCAATGGCAATAGCATTCGTGACTGGATTGTTCGCTGTATTGTCCAACAATATGCCCCTAGCAATCGTGGTTTGTCTTGTTGGCTGTGCTTTGCCGTTCATCTTCTACGTCTTTGCACCGTTCTTCTCCATAATCTCTGAGCTTTTGCCAAACTCTCTACATGAAAGTGAAGTCATCAATCCATTTGCATTCATATTAAACCTATTGAATCTGCACTATGGACGGTACATGCCAAAGTTCAAGTATGCACTCTCCAAATAGATTACTCGAGGCAAGCATGTAAATTTATGTAACATGTATGTAGTATTGATCATGTCATGCAAATTTATGTATATAAATGCAGTTGTAATGATCATGCATGTAACTTCTCTTTCTCTTGAAGTTGTGTTTTTTTTTTTGGTTGGTAATTTCTAAACAGAACGTGGATTGGTATCTAGTACATTAAATTATTTACTCTAGTTGCAGGTTCCTTTTTATTTTTTTAATTTTTATTTTTAAAATATTGTTAAAGTTGTATGATGCCCTACACAATTTTCATTTCATATATATAAATCCTACTTCCCTCTACATGTTTCTAAAATAATATTTGAACAAATTTCAAACATGACTAATACATAATTTGGAGTTTTTCAGATAATATGATCCAGTATAAAGTAATGAAAATAATTTTTATTATTTTTTCTAATTAATTATTACTAAATATATGAATATAATAAGAAGATTTCTTGATGATCAATAATTTTAATGTTTTTAAATATAATAATTTTAAGCAGCACTCTTGAGTTGGTGAATTTCTATCCTTTTTTTTTTTTTATATATAGAATTAACGAATTTCTGTTTTGTCACTAAATCATCAGTGTAAATAAAATTTCTTTTAAATAAGTGTGGATAATCTTTTAAAAGTAATTTTGTTGCATTATTTAGTAAATTTTTTTATGTCTAAATTAATGCCCAACGGAGAAAAAAAATTCAATATAAAAAAATAGAACTATTTTTTATAGCCTTGAAATTAGTATAAAATTTTTAACATTAAATTATGAAAGTAATTTTTTTTAAACACTACTTACAAAATTTGATAGTTTGATGCTAACATTTTACAACTTTTTTTTTTTTTAATTACATTACATTTGAAAGTGACTCAAGAAACAATTGGAACCAAACAAGATTGAACACTACTGACACGATCGAAAAAACTACCATATGAGAGGAAATAATCTATACACAGGTGGAAGAACTACCTTTACTTAAGAGAGAAAAAACAGAAGTTACCATTGAGTGTCAAACTCACCTTTTATGAGAGAGGTATGTGTGCAATTGGTTTATTCATTATACCAAAGCAACTTTTGACTTACACTCTAATGTTTAGTGTACACATATTTACTAAAAATATTTACAAGTATTTGACATTTTTTTTTTTTTATTTTGAGAAAAAGTATCCGACAATTTAATGTCAGTTTTCAAATTTACAATAATTTTAGTGTTGCTTTTTTTTTTTTTTAATATTTCCACTATTAAACGATTAACAAATCATCCATTAAGCATGTCCTAAACATGAACATACAAAATTACAAGTGGAATCTTGCACATGAATTAACTGAATCATCTACAAACTGCATCCAGACCATGACTATATATTAACACCAAACAAGCACATACATTTTAAGAGTAGTTATAAGGTGTAAAAATTTAGTATAATTTAAACATCACATTTTAATAGAAATGATTAAATACCCATCTTAACCTCTTAAGGTCAAAGGTTTAAGTTCTATCATTATCCTTTAAAATACAAAGTGTAAATTATGAGTTTCCTCTCAGTAACAATTGTTTTCTCTCCAATTATGAAAATTGTCATTCGGATCGTGCTTCCAGTAATTCATTTCGGTAAATTTCGATAGTCATTTGACTCGAAAAGTATCAGTATTAAACATTTTTTAATATAAAATACTATAATCTATAAGAGTATCTTCGATCATACTTTTTAAATTTAAACTATATTTTTACTAAATTAACAATAAAAAATCTATTTTAACGAACAATTTTTACTAAATCTAAGTTACTCTGATCATTTTCTGTATTTTAACTAAAATTAATATTAAAATAATAAAAAAGAGATTTTTAGTAAATATTTATTAAAATAATGGGAGAGAATTTACCTTACTCTTTTGCTCTTTATATTTACGGAGGGTGATTCAAATTTTTATAAAGTAGTTAAGAATATAAGGAGTGGTTCGTGCGCATAAAAAATGTCATCCGTCAACTATTTTAACTGAGAAAAATAAATGAAGAGTACGATTAGAGATGCGGTGAAAGTGTCAATACAGTGGGCTCATTCAAATTGGAAATATTTATGGTATTAAAAAGATTATATATAATAAACCATAAACCCCTAAAACCCCCCACTGCTGGTTGGTTTGCGGGAGGATTCAAATGCCAACCTCCAAGGCCAAGGCTCTAAGCTCACTCATACGCGCCGTCGTCAAAGGCAAAACCAAACCCTCCCCCTCCTCCTCCGCCTCCGCCACCGGATCCGAAGATCCCTCTTTGAAGAAGTTCGTCTCCGCTATTGGCACCGCGAAGTCCTCCAAACACGACTCTTCTTCTTCTTCTTCTTCTTCTTCTACGCCCGCCGACCTTATCCTCCCCTCCTTGGAGCTGAAAACGGACTCTGCTCCCGGTACTTGTTCTCTCATTGCTCTTTCTAGTGTGGTTTTCTTTTGTTTTTGAATTTGTTGTTTGGTTGCTGAGAAAGTGGAGGAAACGAAATGAAAAGGAAAGGAAAATTCCGGGTTTCGTTTTTGATGTTGTATTGGTTTCTGGGTAGTTGAGAATTTGTTGTTTGGTTGCAGAGAAAGTTGAGGAAATGAAATGAAAAGGAAAAGAAAACTGTGTGTTTCCTTTTTGATGTTGCATTGGTTTCTGGGTAGTTGAGAGAGGTGTTTCTTTTTTCTTTTTCTTTGTGTGTGTCAATGAATTGGGTTACTCTGTTCTTTGGGAGACAATTAGAGCGGATTTATGGGCGATTTAATGTTTTTTTTTAATGGTGTTTGATTTTAATACAATGTGTTTATGCAGGTAATCCGAGAAAGCAGCTTTCGCAAGACATATATACTATATTGTGTGGTATGTATGTATGTATGTATGGAGTTTAGTTAATGAATCGATAGGGTGTGAGATTTTGGTTTTTGATTTGGCGGAAACAAACAAAATGTGGGATTTTATTACAAAATTTGATTTTTGTAGATGATATAATTCCAAGTTTCTCTTTTTAATGATGAAAACTCCGTTTATGAGTTGTTATTTGGGTAGTGTGAATGTTCTAATTGGATGAGGAAATGTTATAAAGTTTTAGTTCGAGATAATGTGATTTTCTGCACTTGAAATTTCAAACACTCGGTTTCACTTTGAATTGACTGTTTATTTTGAGATACTTTAATTTTAGTGTTTGGATATTTTCTTTAGATTTGATTGCTATACGGGATGTTGTTTGTCATTAATTGGTTTCTTTTCTTCTTATTCTTCTGTTTTGTAGCTGAGACTTCAGTTAGTTCGCCTATGACTTTGCCTGCTCCTAATTCGAAAGAGGCTAACAAGGGTAAAATTGCAGACAATGTATTGGAGGTACCATGGTTTTCTACCATGATTCAAAACAACGTATCAGTACATCGGAAAGAAGTGTTGCGTGAAAGGAAACAAAAATGGAATTTCAAAAGGACCCAGGGAGGCCGTTTTAACAAGTTAGTTCAAATGTGTGCAAGTAAACTGGGAACTGAAGCTACTGTTCACGTATTTGGTAGATTGGGGAGAGAAACTGGTTTGAAGGAATACAATGCCTTGATCGGAATTTGTGTAGAGAAGGCTAAGGAAACTGATGATGAAGATGTTGCACTTGAACAAATTTCCACGGCTTTTCAACTTTTTAATTTTATGAAGGAGCAAGGATTTGAGCTAGAAGAGGAAACTTATGGTCAACTTCTTATGTGTTTAATTGATATGGAAATGATAGAAGAGTTTCATTTTTTTTGTAAAGCTATCCAAGATGGAAATTCTCGTTCGATTCCTAAACTAGGTTACTATGAGATGTTGCTATATATCAGAGTCAATGATGAACAAAAGATTCAGGAACTTTGTAACAGCATTGCAGCTAATGACAAGGGAGACTATTCTAATTTGCAAGGTATGTCGCTAAATTGTCAGGTTCTTTCCATACCCATAGGTAAGTTTCACCATGAGATTTTTTGTTCTTATTCTTATTTGGTTTCTCTCTAAGTATGTGATTAGATTAGTCTTTTGTTTCACAATGTAAATATTGCAACTAGCAACTTAACAACGCTGATGGTTGTGGGGGTATGTGTTACTATACAAGTTCAGTTAGCATCCCGATATGTTTAGATACTTAGGAATGTCCCAAATGTTTGTTCAGGTATTAGAAAGTCCCTTCTGGCACTATAACTTCACTAATTTGGCATTATTCAAAACTTAGAAGGATTAAATGTTGTATTGCAGAGAATTATTTGTTAGCACTTTGCGAAGCTGACCGGAAGAATGACCTGTTGCAAGTTTTGGAGACTATAGACATAACAAAAATTTCATCTCCAAAGCATGTGGCTAGTATTTTTAGATCTTTTGGAAGGCTATTATTGGAGTCTTCAGCGGTTAAGTACTTTTCAGCACTCAAAGTAACTGGTATGTATGTCCTTGATCTTTTTTTTTTCCCTGATGTGGAAACTCTTGTATTAATGCATTTTATAAAGACCTACTCACACATGATGGAAGAGCAAAATAACCATGCAGCTGTTTTAGAACAGACTGATTGTTGCAGAAGGTTGGGTGCTAGAGTAACTTAATATCATTCTCAGCACAAATTACAGAACCAAAACACTGGAGCATTGAAAATTCTGGAATCTCGAAAGACTTGCTAAAATGGAAAGAACCTCAGCATCACACCAAGAGGGCTCTCTTGAGCATAAGACCCAACAAATGGGGCATCAAGCCTTCACATTATGACATCTAACCATGGACAAGATTGCTTTTCCAAGTATTATTTGTTTAAGACTATTTTCTTCTAATGATTGCTTCATCTTCAGTAGATTTTTTAGTTCTTAAGAATTTAACCGTAAAGCAAATTGTTGAGATCTAATAAGCTTCTCAATTATTGATATGTAATAGATCCTAATTCATCTGTCCTGATGCATCAATGCAGTATCTTACATATGTACCTTTACTAAACACTAAGCTTTGGAGTTTTTGTTTTAAATTCGAATCCCTAGTGGATGGAACACTCACTATGCACTTGTTCTCAAGTCTCAACAGTTTTATGTGGCCTATGGTGGTAAAATTGCAGATCACAGAGCTGAGGATCTCTCAACTTTCATCTTTAGTTACGCCTCTAGCATTCCAAATTTAGCGGTGAGAAACTTATCATGAATGCTGCTGTTAGTTACTGTCCTTGAGGCCATGATTCTCTGACCCCCTCTGGTTCACATGCAGTCTGTTTCCTTTTAGAAACATCATCTACTTTTAACTTATATGGAACTTTTAAGCGCATTAGTTAGTGGTAATATGGTAGCGATATAATTTGTGGAATTCCAAGCTGATTCATGCAGGAGTAAAAGTAGGGACAAAATTGTTATTCTTTCTGTGCTTATCATGGATTTTGTATCCAGGATCCTAGAGCAGTAATTTGGTTGCAGGAGCTCAGTTTGAATACTAATGAAAAAGTGAATTGAGAGTGTTTCTAGGCAGAATTATACCTTGATCTGCCACAAAAGCTAAATCTTTTTTGGTAGTAAGTCAAGGTAAACCTCCTTGAAGTGCTAAATCAAGCAAAGCCTAAGTTCTCAAAAGAATGCAGTTGGTCAAAGCATCCCTTACTTGTAGCCAGTATTTATAATATAAAGTAACCCTAATAAAAATTTGATTTAGTAATGTTTGGACTTACATATTTGCATCTACATTTATAGTTCTAGAACCAATTTTATATATGTAGCGGTATCGCCAATGTATAATGCATGCAGAACCTGTTTGTTGGTTTTAATTGAAAGCCACTGAGATGCATCACAGAAACAACAGTTGCAATATTGAATAATGTGTTTCAAGATAGGCTTACATAGGAAGTGTTAAAATGTTTAGAACTTGGTTGGTTAATGTTTTACATGAATTTTTCTATTTGACAGTCACTGTGATGTTAAGTGGCTCCAGTCTGGATTTTGTTGAGTTGTGTCAGTTTGGTTGTAAGTTGTAACAATAGCATTTCCCTGAGTACAATGATAAATTTAAAGTGACTGAAGAGTCAGTGTTAATATGAAGGTCAATTTTAGGTCTTAAATGGTTGCTTTTATTCATTCCTTCACTCTTCCCTTTTCCATTATCTTCACTGTTTTGGTTATAAAATTGATATCATTTTCAATTTTTTCGGACTTTTAACTTTTGACTGGAATTGTCCGTGCTAATTAAAAATTGGCTTCCTTTTTCTTGGTGGCCATTATGTCTTAAGGTCATTCACAGTCTAGGTACTTACTAGGTGAATGAAAAATTTAGTCTAGGATGTTCATTGCTTCCCTACTGCAATCAGCGTCAAGTTGTGTTCATGTAATTATGAATACGCACCTTTTCCACAGAAAGCAACCAACTTTAAATTTTTATTTTTTGGCTGACTTTTCTTGTCTTCTTTTCTTGTGGGTCTCTTTGCATACATTGTTTCGATTGAAGGTTGAAGACATTGTTCAAAAATTCAAAGACTTGCATTCCAAGCTGGAGATGACACCTTCATCTGCCTCATACGAGAAGCTCATTATATATAGCTGTGAATTGCACAAGGTATGAATCAATTTTCTTGAGTTGAAAGACTCTCTCAACTCAACTTGTTTTTAGTTTTTGTTTTTGCTTGTTTTGTTGGTGGACTTTTGGTTCACAATTGTGACTTATTTCTTTATTATTAATAAAGTCCCTATTTCCTATAAAAAAAAAAAAAGGTTCTTGAGTTGAAAGAAAAAAATTTGGTCAACTACAGAAAAAGAAAAGGACTAAAAGGTGAAAGAAATTGAACGTAGATTTTTTGGAGTTTCATGTAAACTGTTGAGGCTGTTCCCTCTTTTATTGAATTCCAGCTGTTCAGTCATATTTTTGGATTGTTTTTGCTATTTCTTTGCCAGAAAATTGAAAGGACACTGACATACCTAAAATTTAGGTGTATGTGGCATTGGACATAGTTGATCAAATGTGTGAAGCAGGATTGACACCATCCATCAATGCTCTGAACTCAATATTGCATGCCAGTGAGGAGATCCATGAATTCAATTTGGTATGTTGGGTTGATTCTACCTACTTTTTGTATAGTATTATCAAACATTTGGATATTAACATCTAAGACCTTATTACCTTTAGCATCTACCGATATTGTAGAAACAGGATTTAATTCCTCAGCAGTGTGCTCAGGATTCTCAACTATTGTCACTTATAAACTAATAACAAGTTTACATGAAAGAATTTTGTGCCATTTGCCCTTTTAATATGAGAGATTTTTAATATTCATTTTCAAGAGGAAGACAATAGAGGAAGATGATTAAAATTGGAGATTTTGCTATTCAGCAACTTTTATTATGTTCTTTTTACAGCATGGGTGATGTGTGAATACTATTGTTACTGAGGTCCCTAACCGCTCCTAGAGAAAAGTTATAATGAGGTTGAAAAACTCAAACCAATCTACTTGCTCTCTAAAGTAGCCATTTTTGGTGATTTTTTTCTTCCTTTTTTGCAACTGAGATGTAGATGTCAGCCAAATAGTTGATTTGGCTTAGGTTGTCCTCAGTAAAGGTTTGCTGCACTTAGTTATACCTCTTTTGCATCCTGAACTCATGTAAAATAATTGCCCATATATCTTATTTCCTAACAAATGTCTGCTGTTCTTTGTAGTGCAGACTATTTTTTCAGAAAAATAGTTTTTGGAAACTAGGAAGTTGAGAAGATATACTCTGTAATCTTTGAACACTAGAACAGATGGCAGTAGCCATAAATTACAAGAGTATTAAGATTGGGAACAAGCACAATTGCATTTATAGATGGTTAAATTGAACATAATGTTCTATTGTTCTTAATTTCTTTCTTCTTTCCCACCTATATTTGATTTTAAGGTTCGGCGCATCTACTCATTGATCAACCACCTTGAGTTGAAGCCAAATAGTGAGACCTTCAGAAGCATGATAAGTTCAAGTGTGAAATTGAAAGATGTAAGTCGCTAATGAGTTCCCTTTCTCATTAACGACTTCTGGTCTTGTTTTTAGTGTATGATCTCTTGCAAAACTTATGTTTCTGGTAGAAATTGAACCATGAATTAATTTATGTTCACACTACCCATTAACGCAGTTTGAAGGTGCGTATAATTTACTCGATGACATGAAGAAGATGAATTTGATGCCGACTTCTGGCATGTATAATGCTATAATGGCAGGATATTTTCGAAAGGTAACTTCTATATGATTTTGTTCCTGCTAGTAGTGTGTGTGTGTGCATTTCATGAGCTCCAGCTCTGTTTTTGCTGTCCTCATCAATATACCAATAATGTTGTAACTGCTAAAATTACATTGCTAGCTTGAAATCTTTTCCCCATTAGGCATTTTGCATAGCTATTGACAGTCAGCAGGAGGATGCAACATATTTGCATGCTTGGAAAGGCTTAGTTTTTAGTTTCTTTATGGTATTGCTTTCCATAACATGTGTTTTTAAAGTAAATCTTGGTTCTAACTTGAAGATAAAATCATAAAAACAACTTTTTCTTCTTTTTCAGCTAGTGGTTTTTACTAATGATGCCTTGGCGTAATCAGTTTGGCAAGATAATTATAAATTCCAACTTGTAGAAAACATATTTGCTTGTGTTTTCTTCTGATTTTCAGTTTACTGAACTGATAATCTGCATTTTTATATGTGATTGTGGTCTTACAGCTTTTCTTAAGAGTCTGAATTTTTGCTTTTGTGGTGCAGCTACAACTAAAAGAATCTTAACAATCTTATCAAGTTCATTTAAATCAATATCTGTTTTGATAACTTATGTTTGTAATTTCATAATTCCAAAGCATGCTTATCAAAAATTTGGTCTTTTGGCGGATGTAGGTGCATGTGAACAAGCAAAACAGCAATTAGTTTTAAGTTTGTTAGCTTTTGCTTTTTCTTGCATTTTGTGTTTTGACTTTTGTCTACTGCTAAATTTTCTGCAGAAAGACGTACAAGGTGCATTAATGGTTCTAAAGAAAATGGATCTTGCAGATGTGAGACCAGATTCTCAAACTTTTAGCTGTTTGATAAACTTTAGTGACAAGGAAGAGGATATTATCAAGGTAGTTTGAAATTCATGTTTTACTCAAGTTTGTCATGCTGTTTGTCTAGGAAGTCCGGAAATTATTTTTGTTATAGGTGCATACATACTCGGCTATTCCTTGCAGCAATGGATAAATCTATTCTTTTAGGCAAAGGGTGGATTCCACAAGTGATGTAATAACATGGTTATGTATTTGTAGTATTATGAAGAACTGAAGCGTGCTGGACTTCAAGTTACGAAGCATGTCTTCATGGCGCTAATTAATGCATATGCAACTTGTGGAGAATTTGAGAAGGCCAAGCAGGTATTTTATGTTGCATTTAGTTCCTACTCGACTCCCATTATCCCAGAAAAGAGGGGACAAGGAGGAATTTTATGTGCTACTTGTACTTTACAAGATCCCCTTGTAAAAATGGTTTTCTTGATTAGTCATTATCCTTAAAATTTTATATTCTAAAGATTTCCTTAAATCAAAAGTTAGTTTTGATTAGTAATTATATGATTGATTTAGATCATCATTTTCATCTTGTCCTGTTTTCTAGATGGAACATGTGTACTAATCTTATTGATGCTTTACCTTTGGTAATCAAGAAAGTTTTTAAGATTATAATATGTGTTTGGGGACATAAAGGGGTTAGAGGACTTGACTTTAAGAACATTGTGGCAACCAATTCCTAAAGATTTTGGAGTGCACTTTGGCATTCTTCATTGATTGATTGTGTGAAAAAAAAAAAAAAAAGTCCGTGGTTTCCTTCTAAATATAATTTGGATTTGACTTTAATGTCTTAACAGTAGTTGGTAGAAGTCCATAATTTTATTAATTAAGATCTAAGATTGTCTTCTTTCCTGCCATCCATATTATCTAGTACCCTCTTCTAGAGTCCCAATTGTGTCCTTGATCTCTCCAGTCTACTGATCTAGGCTTCTAGGAATTGCTTATGTCCTCTTTAGTTAATCCACCTTTAAAACAATTCCAAATGGACTTATTTTGCAACATTCTTCTGTCTCCTGTGCTTGAAATTTAAATGCATTGCATCGCTATTCTTGATGTAGTTTAGCTAATCTATTTATTTTGTTTTCATCCAAAAGCTTACACGGACTGAACTTCCAATTTATTTGCATCCTCAAAGCTAATTTTCTCTTTGTCCTTCTAAGATACCTTTTATTTTGCATCATTCAACCTTTCAAGCACAATAACTTTTGCATTTTAATCATTATGTTCTCATGATTGTTGCTTTGTTCTGTATTAATTGCTTGATAAAACATATTATTTATGCTGATCTGAAAGATCTATTCTTTGGTAGGTGGCCTTAGACAAAGGGGTACCAGTTAAATTTCTAAGTGAAATCAAAGGTGCACTTGTCACAGCTCTTGCATCACATGGACAAATATCTGATGCCCTTAGCATATTTGAAGAAATCAAGCTATCTGGATGCGGCATAGAGCCTAGAGTTGTCATATCTCTCATTGTAAGTGTTGTTTAAAAATATCCTGTAATTTATATTTTTCAATGTGATGACATTTTCAATTCTTCTCTTAGGACTACCTTCAATCCAAAGAAGAATTGAGTGGATTGATTCAGCTGCTGGAGCAATTGCATGATGACCATTGGATTGAGGGTTGCTGCAGAATGTTCTGCCACTCTGTTCGATTTAAGAATTTGAGGTCAAATGATACAATTTTTAAAAAATTATGAAAATCTATCTGTTAACTGGACTTAATCTTATGTTTGTTGTTTTCCCTACCCAGTGTTGCACTTGATTTGTTTAGACTTCTCAAGGATAAACTCCACTATGATGAATTGGCTACAGAAGGTGTTTTGCACGAGGTTTGTTGTTGTCTTTCCCTCCTTTCCAATGTAGTACACTGCTTTCTGAAAATGCGGTCAATTCCTGGTCATTATGTTAGTGTGGTTAGTGGAAAAGATGGTATTCTAGTATATAAACTATGTGAATTCTGGTTTGGCAAACAACTAGTATCTGTATGTTTTCAATATTGTCTAAGAGTATGTATTCTCATATATATATATATATATATATATATATATATTGACTTGGGGGAGGTGGGATTTGAACTGAGACCTCCACTTTGTGGAGAAAGTGTGGTTGTCATTATTTTATGCCTACAACCACCTCATGTGTTTATATTAGAATAGCATAAAGTCAAAATATTCATGTATGAATTTATGGTATGCTCACAAACTGACACAAAAACGTTTTGTTTTGTTTTTTGCCTTCGTTTTTGTTTTTATTTATTTATTTTTTTTTGTTACTGCAATTTGAGCAGGTGTATGCTCAAATTGCTGAAACAGAACCTCCTGATGTACAGATTGGCTTAGATTTGCTTCAAGCAATTAAGGATAAATTTGGTCTTTCTCCTCCGCGAAAGTGTCTAGACTTTCTCCTCAGCACTTGTATAAATGCCAAAGATTTGAAAAACTCTCGTTTGATCTGGAAAGAATATCAAAAAGCAGGCCTGCCTTATGATACACTATCTTATTTATTGTAAGTCATGATTGTCTTTGTTTCGATATTGTAGATACATTATTTTGCCTCACTAACTGATTTTTCGTTTCTGGATTGTTGGCAGGATGTATCAGGTCTGTCTGGCTTCAGGAGACCATAAATCAGCATCAAATTTGCAACCAAAAATCCCAAAAGATGATATCCATGTTCGATATATCATCCACGCTTGTAAATCAACTTACCAGTTCACTCTTAAAAAAAAAAAGAAGGAAAAGAAGAAAGGTTGAACTCAACTTTCTGTTGTACAAAACCCAAAAACGATAAGAGAAGAAATGCCACCCATTTTTGTCTTTATCATTGAGAAATCCCTGCAACCAAAGGGGTTACGATTACAATGTACAGAACCCAAAAACAGATTAGAAGAAGTCACCACCCATTTTTGCCTTTCTCATCAAGAAATCCCTGTAAGTGTCCGCATTGTATTATCATCAACGATATTCCTCTATAAGCAATTAATCGATTAGTCAATTCATATTCATATTACAAGTAGTTTGCTTTTGATTCACTTATCAAACAGAAGACGAATTTACATAAAATTTTGTCTTTCAAAATGAATTGGCAACAAGTATGGCTTGTCTACATCTAGCCTTAGCTTGCTCAAGCCTCTCATTCAAAGTCTCTTCCTTAACAGCAGCTTTGACCATAGCTAAGTCCATCTCCATCAGCCTCAAAACCCTGGACAACTCTGTCACCATTTTCTCCTCCACTTTGCCTTCATCTCTCAGCACCTCTGCCTCTTCTCTCGCCCTCTCGGCCACAATCTCCCCTACTTTCGCCAGAAGTGCTGTAGACCCAAACTGTCTCTCCATCAACTCCTGAAACTTGTCCAGAAAATCCATTATCACATACCCTTTCGGTTTCTCCAAGTTTATGGGTTTTGTTCTTCTCCAACCCACTTCGAAATTCGGTGGTTCTTTCTTTACAAGGCCTGTTCTCGACCTTCTCTCGCGTAATATCTCAGATTTCCTTCGCTTCTCGATAGGGAAAAACTCAGCACTAGTGGTAGTCATTGAAGCTGGAGATGGAAAAGGAAAGTCTTCAGCTTTTGGTTCTGGTTCAGGTTCTGGTTCTGGGGTTGTGTTGTTTGATGTTGAAGTAGTACATTTGATGGAGAAGTGGGTTCTGTTGAAGCTATGGAAGTGCAGCTTTGATGGGCTTTTGGTGGGGTGGTTTGGGAGTGAAGTGAGATGGTTTAAGAGAGCAGAGTTTGGTTGAGAGAGGAAGTGAAGCAAAGTGGAAGCCATGGCCAATGTGAGAAGAAAAAGCAGGAAGAATTTGGACACATATTTGTGTATGTTGTGGATGGTTTTGGATAAAGAGATAACAACAAAAACATCATGCAAAATATCTAGCACTTTTAATCATGTTGTCACCTGTCATGACTCTTGCTAATTAAATAATGAATGTTATCCCAACTGAGCAAATTTGTGTTGTTGGACATTTCGTATGCTTAATTTTTATTTTATTTTTTTGTATTAATCTTTTAAATTTTGTGTGCATATTTATAGGTTTGATCATTTAATTGAAAAAGAAATATGGGATGTGGTTGATAATAAAAAATTGGCACAGAATGTTTTAAAATTTAAAGTGTTCAAAATAAAATGAGATATATTCACTCTAATGCCCTATTGTAGTCATTTGAAAAGAAGGAAACCGGATTTTATATATAAAAAATTCACAATTCTATTTATGTCCATACGGAGAATATATGATATTCAAATCTATTCTAATCAAATATATTTGTAGTCTAATGCAAATTTTTATGAAAGATAAACCACCCATATTAGTAAATTTAGTTAAAAATTACTATACAAAATCAAATCAAGTAATATTACATAATCTATGATATAATGTTACATAATTGAAATTTCGACTTTGTAAATATAATACATAGATTTTCCATCACCAAACATGCTGTAACCAAGTAAAAACAACCAAATGTGGTGTAAAAAGCTTGCGATAATTGTTTTTAACAACCGATTAATAACTTATATTTTTCAGTACCAACCATAACGGAATTAAGTAAAAATAATGTGTGACAATTGTTTTTGAATACCATTTGCAGTGGATGTAACTCGAATTCAGGTATTGGACGATGGTAATTTACGAGAACTTCGCTCCCAATAATTATTAAAATAAGGTAGTGGACGTAACTCATTTTCACTACCAAACATGATGTAATTAAGTAAAAACACCGTGCGACAATTGTTTTTAAAAACTACTTAAGGCCCGTTTGAGATAACTTTTACTTTTGACTTTTAGCAATAGAAGAAGAGAAGCAGAAGCCTGAACTTTTCAGATGTTGTTTGGATTATATATTTCAGAAGATCTTTTAGATTTAGAAGAGCTTTTGAGACTGTTTGGTTGAAATATTGTTGAAATCTCTTCTAAGTATGATATGACTTTTATACTCTTCTAAAAGAGTTTTTAAATGTGTTTGGATGAAATATTTCAATTATCACTTACATAATATATATATATATGTTATTTTTAAACAATTTACTATAAAGACATATGTGTAACTTATTTTTCAATTATATTTACCTAAACTTTGGTATTTAAAATATGTAAAATAATAAAAATTAAATTAAAATGACACATACATTTATGCATGATAAGATATACAAATTATATCAATAATTTTACAAAAAATTATAATGATAAAGAAAAAAAATTATCTAAACATTAATTCTCTTATAATCAAAAAAAAAATATATATATATATATATATATATATATACATATAGAGGTGGGGATATGAAGGGAAAATTCTATTTGTTGTTTACTAAAATAAGGGTAAAATGAGAATTATAAAAGTTTCATTAAAAGAATTTTGGCTTTCCTTGTTTTCATTGGAAGCTTTTTTGGGGAAACTTCAATTTGTGGCTTCACTTGGAAACTCTTCCCATACTCAAAAGTCATTTTAGGAAAACTACCCAAACACTTCCACGTTTTATCTATGCCAAACAGGGCTTTAAAGTGGACGTAACTCTAATCCACGTTTAATCAAACCAGGTTGGACAGCGATAATTTGCGAGGATTTCGCTCGCAATAATTATTAAAATAAAATAAAGCTTATAAATAAATAAATTGGATTACCAGCCGATAAAACAAAAATTAAAAATCTTATTCGAGTGAAAATGGCAGCAAAGGCGGCGATCGGTTGCGAGGCGCTGGTTGGATCGCTGACACCGTCGAAGAAGCGAGAGTACAGAGTCACCAACAAGCTCCAGGAAGGCAAGCGCCCTCTCTACGCCGTCCTTTTCAACTTCATCGACTCTCGCTACTTCAACGTCTTCGCCACCGTCGGCGGCAATCGCGTAATCTCTCTCCCTCTCTCTCGTCGTTTTCATCGTTTGATTTCGTTTTCTCTGTCGATTTTGCTTCGTGAAGTTCAATTTTTTTCTTTAATAGTAAAAATATCTCATGTTTGCGTTGTTGATTAGTGTATATAACAATATATAAGACATGGAAATTTGAAATTTGTTTTTTGCTTCTAGAAAAGTGATTTTGATATATATATATATATATATATATATATTAGATGTTTTGCGTTCACTGTGGAGTGTTGTTTGTGTGATTTGAGTTTTATAATCAGTGAAAATGTTTCATGTTTGTAATGTTGATTATATGTTGGAATTTTGTAAATGTGTTCAGGTGACTGTGTACCAATGTCTTGAAGGAGGGGTTATAGCGGCATTGCAATCTTATGTTGATGAGGATGTAAGAAGATATGATACTGGTTTTTGATTGGTTTTAGTGGATATAATTGTATCTGCATGCTTGTTTTGTGTAATGGAAAGTGTCATTCAAGAACGGTTTGGAATTCCATGTGCTATGTAGATCAGAAGGATGAGTCGTTTTACACTGTGAGCTGGGCTTGCAACGTTGATGGGAGCCCATTCTTGGTGGCAGGAGGTATCAATGGCATAATTCGCATCATTGATACTGGCAAAGAGAAGCTACACAAGGTATCTTAGTTTGAGCTTTCATTTTGTGTTCATAGCTCTAGTAGCAAAGGAAATTTGGATATCCGCACATGAATTTTTAGTTTATGTGAAGTGAACGTCTCTAGATAGAAATCTTGATGTACTTGTTAAATTTTTTTTTAAACTGAATTTTGTTGAAAGCAATGTTAATATTGTTCTTAGTGCACGCATGATGTTACAAGTTTATTCTTTTTTTCTCGTCTCATTATGTGTTCATCAATGTACAGAGTTTTGTTGGCCATGGGGACTCAATAAATGAAATCAGGACTCAGCCACTGAAACCGTCGCTTATAGTGTCTGCAAGCAAAGTATCTACCAGTACTTATTTACTTTTGTAATATGTTTGTTTTGTCAATTACAACTTATATTTCAAGTCAACCAGGATGAATCCGTTCGTCTCTGGAATGTGCAAACGGGAATATGCATTTTGATATTTGCTGGAGCTGGTGGTCACCGTAATGAAGTTCTGAGTGTGGTAAGGATTGTATTATTATGTTTTTTATGTGCTTAATATGGTATAGAAGTTAACAACAGTTATGGGGTGGCTATTGCAGGACTTCCACCCTTCAGACATATATCGCATCGCAAGTTGTGGCATGGACAACACTGTTAAGATTTGGTCGATGAAAGGTTAGATACTAACACTTGTCAATATGGTCGTTTTTGTGTGGTAAGTAAATGAAGTTTATTCATTATTTATTTATTTTTTATTTATATATTCTTAGATCTTCAAATGTATGTATGTATGTATTATATATATATATATATATATATATGATTGTTTGCTAGCAATTTATTTTTGGCTTTTCTATTGAGAGTCTTGCATAACATCATTAACCATGCATATTGAGGTATCAAGTAGAATGAATTGAAAGAGAACTTTCTTGCCAATTGCTATATTTTTTGGGACAATTGTCATTTCCCCTTAACGAATGAGAAATTGAGAATTCAGTGTTTTACCTTTCAACCTTTCGATATATCTTATTTTCCCCTTTATGTCAACAATTTGTCCAAATAATGAGCGTTTAACACAAACAATTACCCGTGAAGTATCGGTTGGAATTTCAAGTATGGGAAGTCTATTTCATGCTTTAGACTCAATATACAAAAGTGAAATGAAAAAAATTATGTTAGGCCATCCTGCCACCACAATATCTTCTTTACCTCATCATCCCAGTTTCTCATCTCTTCTTTACCATCTTCAATCTGCATCACCATCTAGCACATCTCTCCATCTTCATCTTATCATGACATCGTTTCACTTCACCATCTCTAGCACCTCTCTCATGGGTCCTCCATCATCTTCATATCATCCTACTTCCTTATTGCCATCATCTCAGCACCACTTTCTTCATCATCATTTTCATCATCTCTTTTTAGTCGCCACCACTCAACAAAGCCCTAAACCAACAACCCTAACACTCAACCCAAACCCACCACCTGAGGAGATTTGATGCCAATCTCCTAGTGGATAAGATCTGGCATCTATCTCTGGACTCCTTAACTGAGAAGAGATCCAGCACAGTATGTTTTATTTATTTCTTAGTTTTTTTCCACCATATCCAACCAACCAAAAATCAAAGAAAGAAAAAGAGAGAAAGAGATGGAGAGTTAGAGAGAGAGTAGATGTAAAAAGAGAGGAAGAAGGAAAAGAAGAGAGAGAGTAGATGTAAAAAGAGAGGAAGAAGGAAAAGAAGAGAGAGAGAGTAGAAAGATAGAAGAGAGGCATGGGGTAGAGAGGTAGTGGGAAAGATGGTGAAGAAGAAATGATGATGAGATGAAGAGATATTCTAGTCATAGGTTAGGCACGTGGCATGGCCACATCTTTCTTCTTTATTTTATTTTATTTTTTTTTTATTGTTAATTCTGAAGGGAAAATAGAATTCTCATATTTAGATTCCAATTTGTACTTAAGGGGTAATTGCATCTTTTTGCACATTGTTTGTGTTAGACATTCATGTGTTGGACGGATTGTTAAAGTTAGGGGGGAAAAGGGAATACTAAAGATTGGGTGTAAAATGCCATATTCTTATGTGTTGGACTGTTAGGGGGGTAAATGATAATTGCCCTCCTTGTTCCCCTTATCATTGTGTATGCGAAGTTTCTTTTGAATAATTATTTGGCCAAGGTTAGAATTACTTTGGCATGTGTATGTCATGTGTTAGTCAGCCTGCTGGCCTGGGCTTTATTGTTGTGTCCACAGGTCTTAGATCATGTATTGTTAACCATTTTTTATTGGATAATTGGGAAACGCCTAACTTACCATTAAGTAGACTTCATTAATTACACTTTCGCTCACTTTCTTAATCCCATCAACTTCCATGCAGAGTTCTGGCCGTATGTAGAAAAGTCATTTACATGGACTGATCTTCCTTCGAAGTTCCCCACAAAATATGTACAGTTTCCTGTAAGTAGCATTTTAATTGTCCTTTCCTTTTAGTATGGGCATATATATTTATTTTACTAGCATAACTGTTACCATTTCTAGGTCTTCATAGCCTCTGTTCATTCAAACTATGTTGACTGTAATCGATGGCTTGGTGATTTCATCCTTTCAAAGGTAAGTAATTGTTTGATCCACCTGTTCTTTGACAGTAAAGCATTTGTTGCCTTTTAATTGTCACACACCTTACTCATGTTGCAGCTGCAGTAAGTGCCCTTCATTTTCTAGTTGCATAGCTGAAATAAATTTATACTATATTTACAATTGGAAAGGGGTTGCTTGTGTGTGGGGGTTTGGGATCAAAGATGAATATTTTTGTTTTTCCCATGCCCTCTTGCACCAACCAAATGGTTCGCATAAAAGCCCAGGGTGACTGTTGTTAAACTTCTCTTGGAAGAGATGAGAGTGAAGACTTTAGGAATTAGCTTTGGTAATATTATTGAACTGGAATATATTACTTCAGAGAGTGTTCGGTGTACCACCTAGTTTGAAGTTATAATTCCTTGATATTGTTTTCAGATATACTCAGTTTGAATTATTCTCCTAGAACATGCAAGTTGCTTTGTCATAATGCAAATTTTGTGGTGTATGTTGCACAATTGCAGAGTGTAGACAATGAAATTGTGTTGTGGGAACCAAAAATGAAAGAACAGTCTCCTGGGGAGGTTGGAACTTGCTTACTGTTCTTTTGCTTTTAAGTTATCAGTTTTGTGTTATTTATCTATTCGCTACCTGATGCATCTTTTCCTTTTCCTTTTACTTGTTAAATGCCAATGGCAATTTAAATTCCTATCATTGCTCTATATGCTGATTTGATAAATTTCATGGTTTCTTTAGGGCACTGCTGACATCCTTCAAAGATACCCTGTTCCTGAATGTGATATCTGGTTCATCAAGTTTTCCTGCGACTTCCATTACAATACTGCTGTTATAGGTATTGCATGGCCGAATATGTAGTATTAGAACCAGTGTAATTATCACGGAGAAATAACAAGTCTGTGTTCTGTCAACCAGGGAATCGGGAAGGGAAGATCTATGTATGGGAGCTGCAAAGTAGTCCTCCTGTTCTCATTGCAAGGTTGGTTTACGTTCCCTCATATGTAGCAACAGAATCCCACAAATAGCGTATTTTAACTACCTCACATGATATTTTCTCTTAGGCTGTCTCATGCTCAGTCGAAATCTCCAATTAGACAGACTGCAGTGTCCTTCGATGGAAGGTAATCAATTGCACATGGATTCTTAGTCGTCTCTTTTAACATTACGATCTTGTTAATGCTAAAAGCCAGGTGACATCTTGACACATTTATATCGTTTCTCTGCCACAGCACTATTCTTAGCTGTTGCGAGGATGGAGCGATATGGCGTTGGGATGCTGTACCAACTTCCTGAATCTATCCAAGTGGGTCTTCAGAAGATCTTTATCTAAAGGCAGTTTTAGCTCTTTTAAGTAGAGAGTGAATAAATTATAAGTTAAATTATGTAGGAGACCTGAATCTAGAGTTGATCAGTTACATAAATTTTCAGTCAAATTATGACATCTTAATCAAGTTGAGGCTGACATGGCTGGTCTTGTTCAAGTGGCCTTACCGGTTACTAAAGATTCCCAACCATCATATTTGCATATATCCACAGGTTGCATGAAGTCTAGCAATTTAGTATTAGAAGCTTCCTAAATTACTACTGAAAAATGGGTTAAGATGGATTAAATAGCTATTTAGTATTAGAAGCTTCCTAAAGTACTACTAAAAAATGGGTTAAGATGGATTAAATAAAGGGTGGGAAAGCATTAATGAATGTGACAAAGTTATTTTATTTACTTTTGTCACATTATTATTTGAGAGCTATTTTCATATTTGGAAGTGTTTTCATGATGAAATATTGAGAGCAATCTATGTACTTCTCTTTCATTTCATTATTTGACAAGGCTTCTTTTTTTTTTTTGAAAATTAATCCAAGGAAACTAAAAGCAATTAGTAGGAAAACTTACTTGAAATGAATACTATTTATTGAACATCTTAATAGTTACAAGAGGAGTGTTAACATAATTACATAGAGTGCTGTTATAGAGAATGTAATAAGTAAGTGCTTTCTTGAATTCTCCGAATGCCCCTTGCTAGCTATGTGTTCAATAGATAACAGAAAACAACAAAGAAATATTTCTTTTGGTGTAAGATAGGTGTATGGCTTGGTTTAAAAGAAATTTTATAATTGTAGAATCTTCAGTCTATTGCAGCTTTGGCTTTGTCTGGGAAAATGTTGCTTTGATATTTTCAGCTTTTTGCAGCTTCGATTTTGTCTATGAAACTTTACAGCTTTGGCTTTTATGTTGTTTTGTAAAGGAATTTTCCGAACTTTTATGCGTCAAGATTGTGATAAACTTCATCATCAAACTGTTTTTTTAATTTTGTCATTTATTGTATTCTAATTGAGGCTTTAGACTTACCGTATCACCAATGGGACCAATCAAACGATCCACTGTCCTTCATTAGTCTATCGAGATCACCTGTAAGCTATAGAGTACATTGACGGGAATAGAAGGTCACGCCAAACAAAATCCGACCTCTATAACCTCCATAACCGTGTGAATTTAACAGGAACTAATTAAGACAAACTCAATTTCACAATGATTATATGTTGTGCACAATAACACAAGTCAATTTTTAACATGGAAAACCTCCCCAATATAAAGGTAAAATCTACAAACTTGCATTAGGTACCCAAACTCATCCTGGCCATAACCGATAAAAAATATACTGTTGAGTTTTCACATCCTGGCCATAACCGATAAAAAATATACTGTTGAGTTTTCACATCAAGCTTTGATCTCTTATCTTTGGGAATGTGCACAAATATCTTGCATCCAAAAGCATGCAAATGGTTGACCTCCTAGCTAGTTCAAACCATGTCTGGTACATAAAACTGCAAAGGAGCACAAGGTTTGAGATTAAGAAAATGTACAGTAATACAACTAGTCTCTTGAGCTAGTCTCATGCATGCAAAATTAGTAACATCATCATTATAGATAATAGGAAAGCCTTTAAGAGTAGTAGTGGTGACTCTATCATCATGGTTGTCATCCTCACTCATTTTCCTTGCTTGTATCCTTTTTATTTTATTTTTTCAATTGTCTACAGTGTTTCTTGATATGCCCATTTTTACCACAATGATAGCATTTGACGTTGGCAAAGCCGTTAGACTTGCATCTGAATTTATTCCTATTTTTCGGACCCCTGCTTTTACTTCTCCTCCTTCCTTCAGTAATCAAAACATCTGAATGTGAAGTAAATGTTTGTGCTTTTCTTCTCATCTCTTTATTTGAAATAATTCTCTTGACTAGATCCATTGTGATTACACCATCTGAAGTGCAGTTATATAATGAAGTTATGAATGTCACTCATGAGCACGACAATGTACCAAGTAAATTTAATGCTTGGACCTCATCGTCAAACTTGATACCCATTCCAGCCAACTCATTTATAATCCCTTGATATGTATTCAAGTGATCTGTCAACGGTGTTTCATCTTGATACCTCAAGGCCATCATATGTTTGATTAAGAACAGTTTGTTATTTCCGGTTTTTTTGGCATACAACTGCTCAAGCTTGGTCCAGATAGTTCTTGCATGTGTCTCCCCATTGATATGATTTAAAACATTATCACCTACCCATTGTCTGATAAATCCACAAACTTTTCAATGAAACAAGCCCCATTCTGCTTCGGATTTATCTTCACGTTTCTCTGTAGAAAAAATAGGTAAGTAATAATCCTTCACATAAAGAAGGTCCTCCATCTTTCCTTTCCAAGTGTGATAATTTGAACTATTCAATGTAATGATTCTACTCAAATTCACATTGGTTTCCATAATTCAACACAACAATCAAGGAATAACAACCTACTACTTTGATAACACTTTGACAGAAAGAAAAGGTTAGTACTAAACAAAACCCAACCATTGTATCCTCCCTAATTGTAACATCTCGATATTTGTTTCCATATAAGTAATATTATTAAATCTAGAATATAATTGCATTAAATGAGATTAAAATTTAGTTTAATTATAATTAATATAATTAGTGAAATAATATAGTTAATTGTTAGAAAATTTAATAGTTTTTTTTAATAAGTTAGTTTGAAAGTAATTTTTTTTAGAAAAATGATTTAATTAGGATTTTAATGAGAAAGATTTGATGATGGAAATTTATTATTGGTGAATTGTATTGATTATCCAATAGAGAAGGGGTATGTATAAAGATTTTTGGGCTTAAATAGCATTTTAGAAAGGTTAGGGGTCAAGGTAGAATTTTGGGAAGTTATTTAATATAAAAAGGGGTCAAAATTTTGACCAACACATTTTCATCATCTTCTTCCTGCTGCCGGGTCTGTTATCTTCACTTTTCTCTCATTTTTTCTTCTCATTTTAAGCATCAAAACTCACCAATCATCCTACTTTTACATACCCTACCCATCTATGATCTTATTTCTTGCAAAAACCCTCTAAAAATCCAATTATATTTTCGAGTCTATAGTGTTTTATATGAGGTAGGTGCTGTTTTGTGATTTTTTTTTTTTTTTGTTCAAATAGATTAATGAGCATATATAGATGCATCCATAAGTATATATAAATAGTGAGTTTTGCATTTAATTAAGTTATTTTGCTTTTTATGGCTTAAAAATATAATTTTCAAACCCTAGGTGACCAATTAGGGCGTGAGGAGTCTAGCAAGGGTAAAGAGAAGCTTTAAGCTTCTAATTGGAGTGCTAAAAAGTGTAAATGAATGCTCAAAAAGGTTGGTATACATTTATTTTCGAAATTTAATTTTTTAGTAGCTAAAATTTAATATTTTGTTTCGAAATTTTGCGATGATGCAATTTTTATGTGATAAATTGTTATTTATGATATGTATGTGTTGGTTGGATGTTGATGGAAGAGATTTTATGGGTCAAAACAAAGTGAAATAACATTTTCTCTTAAAAATCCCTTTATGTCCGAATTTGCATTAAATAAGGGTCTAGAGGTATTTTAGTCTTTTTAAGCTTATTTAAGTGTCTAACCAATGATATTGAAATGATTTGTTACATGACTTTTGAAGACGAAATCAATTTTCAAAAAATATACCCCTTAGTCGAAATTGAAGACATAGAGAAACCAAGGGGTATTTTTATCGTTTCATTTATATTTATATGCTATTTATATCATGTTGTGATGAGATGTGTGATGAATAATGATTTCGAAGAGAAAAATTCGAAAACCACCTCTTGGAGCCAAGTAGAAATGTGAAATGAATATAATTATGTAATAAAGTTTTTATTGTAAAACCAAGGGCGAAATAGTCCTTTGATAAGGGCCAAGAAGAAGGTTTCGAAAGATTTCGAACCGTGAAAGTAAATGAAAATGTTTGATAATGAAGTGATTTATAAAAGTTTAATCACAAACGATAATTTTCGTAATTATTAAAAAGATCGAGAGCCTAAGTAAATCTGTACATTAGTAAATGAAGATTGGTAGTTGGCATGCCAATAGGGTATTTGTTAGCAGTACTGCGCCGTTTCGCTTATATACTAATGTGATTAACGGACTTTGAGAGGCACCGAGTGTCCGATCCTGAAATCGATACGAATATAATGTTGAGCCCGAGTGGGTAGGCACCGAGTGTCCGATGCCAGAGGGATATGTGAAATTCGTTACCGATCCATGGTATCGTGACAATAGTTATGAAAGGCTCTTACAATACTATAACAACTAATAAATTATTTATCTTGAAAATATGCGCTCAAAAAGTGTTTTATGTAATTGGGAATTGTTATATAAATAATATGTTATGTTGAATATCAATTGAATTGTGAAATGATATAGTTTATATGTTATGTTTGTGGAAATTTTGTGATTGATATTATTTTGTATATACCAACTGAGCTATTTTGCTTAGCGCATTAGATTTTCCACGCGTAGGTAGTTGATGTGATTTGAGTGTGAGAGTCCGACAAGAAGATCATTTCATTGCGCTTCTAGAGTCACAGCAAAATTCCAATCTTTTTGGTAGTCATACTTGACTTGTGCATATTTTTGTTAAAATAAAATTTTAATGAACTTACCTTTTGTATATTTAAAGGCATATATGTGTAAAACCTTGTAAATTCTAATGTATATAAATTTTAAATTATGTTTCTAAATGTTTTCTCAAAAATATGGGAAAACTAGTTGATGTAATGCTTTAAAGTAATTGTGTTTACTTTGTTCGGAAAATGTAGATGAGAAAATGTATGTTTTTATGCGAATTTGTGTGTTGAAGTGATTTTGAAACGGACGGGGTGTCCGGTGATGGAAGTTGAGAATGTGGAAAATATATTTGAAATGTTTCTTTGATTATGCAGGTTTTAAGAATTTTGGGTTTCTCAATAAAATAAGAGAAACTCAGCAGATTTTTCAATAAATTATATTAAATTAGTAAATAGATTTTCGTAAATAAGTAATGAAAATATCGTAACGTCCTCCGCCTTGGTTATCAGTATCCGAGACGCGGAAGATCGAAGGGAGGGTATTACACTAATTGTGTGAATTGGAGTAAAAACCATAGTCTATTCAAAAACTTCGCTATCAATTAAATTATGAATGTACAATATCTCCCTAACTACAACTAGAGATAAATCACAACGACAACATCAATAAATTCAATTATTAGCAACACAAACATAATTTAATTTCAAATGAAATAAAGGATAAATATCACAAACAGAGACTCTGTTTGAAGTTAATATCTCTCTACTGACTGATCTGCTTAGAGATCCACCTGTCCATATTAAAGCAACATGACTGAAGAACTTTCTATTCAAATTTGAGCTTGATCCAATGGTAAACGGAGGAGTAACAGCTCTTTGAGGAGGACTGTGTAGTTCAGACCCTGTTTTCTGACCACCTCTGTTTTCAAAGCCGAACTTGCCACAGGTAGCTCAAATTGATGATCTGATCGTTCAAACTCAAGAACTACGAGTGCTTAACGTTCTGACCAAAATTCAACCCGATCCATGAGGGAACAAATGAGATATGACAACTTTACGAAAACTGCACAAGATATTCTCTATGCTGGTTCCTTCTCTTCTCCGAATCTTTCACTCTTTCTCTTTCTCTCTCTCTTTCAACAGCCACACTTGCTTTTCAGCTAAAAAAAAATCTCTTCCAGCAGCTACACCCTGTCTCTCTCAATTTCTCCACGCCACCCATAACAAGAAAAAAGGTTATTTATATTATCGTGCAAAAAGACCACAAAAGCCCTTCTTCCTTTTGAATTTACAACGACAACATGGGCAACTCTAATGGGTTATATTCCATGTGTGAGGGAAACCCAACCCAACAGATATAGATACTGTCATGCACAAAGACAAGCTCTAGTGCTCAACCAATTGTTCCACACTCCAACTCATCGGAGTTGTGGTTGCATCTTTGTTGCTTAAGAGAAAAATAAACAAAAGGTTGCGACTTGAAAGATGTAGGCCTACAAGTACACAGTTTATTGCTTATGGTTGCATGCATGATAAAGCCATTGTTAATATAGGTTGAGATTTTCCACATCTTCATCACTTTCTCACTTCGTTTCTTATTATGGAGATCAGTGAATTTAATTGTATGTAGGAAGGAGGAATCCTAGCTCTGCCTTTTATTGTCTTCTTGTTAAATAATTTGATCCACTTTGACTTGTCATAAAGTGACTAGACTGCTCCAAGACAAATACAAGTTGATTCATTGCTGAAACAATAAATCTGTGTGTGTGTGTTTCTTTAGACTGTCTATGCACTTGTCTAAGAGGTAGAGACAAGTAAACATAGATTGAGAGATTGTGAAGTGATATCAGACAGTGAGTGAGACTGGACTTTTGCCGGTTTCTAAATTTGTTTTGTAATTGAATGTGAGTTGAAATGTTTTGTACTCTTGTCTCTCTTCATATCTGGCATGTACAGAAGTATTAACAAAAATCTTGTGTTGTGTTGTGTATATTACTCCATCAAATGACTCATATTAAACCTCCAAAATACCTGTCGTTCTTATAGCTTCAGATTTTTTAAATGGAAAATGATCTGCTATATGTTTACAAAAGGATGTTTTATATGTTTAAAACAGGATGTTTTCTTTAATCTCTCTTTTGCGATATTTTTGCTTTAGTGAGCTGGCTATATACATTCAACTCATTCAAACCATAATGATATGGTTAATCAATCACATGAAAAATCCATGTTATATATTACAGTATAAGTGGCCTGAGCTCATATGCCAAGGTATATCAAAGCATGTGAGAGATCCATTTGATAATTTTGTAAAACGATGTCCGGGTTTCTGGTTATCAAATGCATTTCTTTCCTTTGTCCTCGATTGGTTTTGATCAGAAACGTAGAATCCTAATCTATTAACTTTCTGCTGCTTCGCATATATGAAATCTATTGAGTTGATTTCTAATTTAACTTGATACAGTTGAAACAGTCAGATTTCAACATTACTCATCCAAGTTGCTATTATTTTAAATTTCAGATAACTGGACTCATCCTTTTATAATACAAATGTCATAACACCGTGATTATTTTATTCCATGTCTTGATAATTTTGATTATAACACATTTAAGGTATTCTAGACTTTCTCATGAACAAGAAACATCACTATAACAACAAAGAAACAACACGATAGAGCACTAGTGAGACAAAGCACAAAAATAAACTAATTTGTATCTACAAAATTGCTGGAATAAATTGTCACGTTCAACACTTACGATCTAATCTCACTTTATTTTAAATTTTAGGAAACTGTTGTACTCTACTTGTATATTGTTTAAATTTAAAAACAAAATTATTTTAGTCATGCCACATGTCAAAAACTTGATCATAGTATAACCATACATGCACCCTAGACTTTCTCCTAAACAAGAAGATTTACCATTATGCTGTTTCAAATATGACAGGAGTGTCAAGGCTGTGAAACATCACTATGACAAAGAAGAAACATCATCATAGGAGACACCAATGAGGTAAAGAATAAAAATGAACTTTTTTCAATCTGCAATATTTGCATGAAAAAATGTCACGTTCAGGATACAAAATTTTGGGTCCTATACACAACTTTCATTTCAGCCTAATTACTACATACACTCAAAATGCTTTTATATGTATATTATATACAAAAAAGAATTGGTATTTGAGATACTTGTTATACCAAAATTGTAGATTGGGAAATACCAGAAAGAGCATTTCCATTTCGCTGGAAGAGAGGACCAAATTAAATTTGAGTCCGTAATTGTGCCAATAAACTCTGCATACCTTCAAGTTTCTCAGTCAGTTGCTTAATATTGGCAAGATGATCCGTGGAAGATTCTGAGCTGCCTAAGTCTGTAATAAGAGCAGCACACTTGGCCTGGGAATCTAAAATTGCCTCCTCCAGTGAAGTCATAGTCGATTCCAATGCTTTATGTGAGGTATCATTAATCAAATTTAATTTTGGTGATTGTCTACTGCTGCAGCAACTGTTACTGCGGCTGTGCTTTGGGGAGAAAATCTTATCCAAGCCTTCACTTCCTGCAAATCATTAATTAAAAAGTTCTTAACCTCCAGAAGAAAAATAGCAGACAGCTAGAGTGGAGAGCTTGTTCCAACCAGCCCAAAAATGGAACTCATTAAAGATTCCATGCTGTCTAGGAAACAAGGCAGCAATATTTACCAATTAACTGAAAGCAGAGTACAAGAGTAGAAAATGACACTCTTCATTAGTTCAAATAAATTTGAATTACAAGTACACACGGCAACTAAAACAAATTTCTGGTAGGCCATAGAGAGTGGCCCAGACATCTTGTCCATCAGATTATGACATCATACATAAGAATGATGATTGTAGAAAAGCCAAAATATATCCACAAGTGCAATAATTTGTAACGGACATAAAACCACTAACAGCATCACAAACAAATAATTTTATAACCAGCTTCAAAAAACTTAATATTTTACCATTCCTTTTTCCAGGATGAAATTGCATCAATTTACCCAACAAACTGAGAGAATGTAGACCCTCACAAGCCAAATACTCTGTTTAATAAACACGAGATCCTATTCTTCATGAATTAATTGCTAAATGCTTACATGTCATTTTATTTTCTTTATTGTTTTAATTAATGTTATTAGCTGAACTTATTAAGCATTCGCTTTTGCCAGTTTGATATACGGGCTCCATGTTGATTCACAGTTTTCTTGTTATGCCATTCAAATAATATACTCCAATAATTTTCATTTCAAATCCTAAACAGCCCTAATGAAGGAAGATCTGAAACCCCAATCCTGAGAACCTCTACTTCATAACAGATTGCAGTCTGCTTACAATAAAGCTTCTGCCTACCTATACTTCCAAACCTACACCGTGAAAAAATTATATACCAGTATCTCTATCTAAAATCTTAGTGGTAGCTACAACGTTAATCTGAAAAAATTACATAAAAGTACTGTTGATTGAAACATACCAAGATTGCTGAGTTGATCCATGGCAGCCTGGCCAACAGATCTTTCCAACTTGAGTAGACGAAGGATCCCAGCTGCAATCCGACCCATTGAGTCAACTTCAGACTTGGACAAGAAAGCAAGGTACTGAAGCTCATCCTTCGTTACAACAGCCTCAATCTACAAGGTAAAAAATCACCATCATACAGAATGTTCCAAATTAGGCAAGCAGCAGCGATCAAATACCTAAAAAGTTGAGATTGCAGTACCGGTTGCTTAATAAAGAATTTCACATTTTCAACCATCCAGTTGATTGTTTCATTCTCAACATTGTCCTCTGATACCACCATACGAACTTCAACACTTATTCCTCCAGATGTCTCAAAACTTTCTTTGATTCCATTTGCATGTGAGACAGCTTGAGGGAAGCCCTTAACCTGAGGCTTCAAGATCTGCAAGCCTTCCACAGTAACCTACACATGTCAACATGAAAGAATTCACCATCAGAAGCAACACAGACACTGAGACACATGAAGATAACCCTCACACAAAAAGTTATACTACTAGAACAGAAGCACTTCTGTTTTGTCTTGAGATGCTCTCACAACACACTAAATCAAGTCTATGAATTGTCACACCATATGAAACATTTCCAGGTCCATACTCTGAAAGATTTGACCAGAATTTTTAATTTCAGATGTTTGGCTGCAAATAATGAAGCAGCACTATACAAAATTCATTCAGTTCAGTTGGCTCTTTTAGTTTCTGTTTTAGCCCTCAGCCTACACCTTGTCAAGCTTTGACCAAAACAATTCAAGTTTAACAACAAAACACAGAAATAGGTTAATTAAATTCAAATAAGTTGTGCCGTAAGTCAGCAGATGAAGTAACATCTCATTGGTTATTTGAATGGACTAGTTACTGGACAGCACAACTGTTACCTCCTCCCCATTTTCGCTACTTTAAAACAGCAAAACCAACTTACTATTCCTGAACCTTTTACACGTATCCTCGGATAAGATGATCCAAACAAAAAGGCATAGAAATGTCTGAAAATGCTTATCCCTTTTGATATGCTAAACATTCCTAATATAAATTCAGTGTTTTCACATATCCATATATTTTAAGTTATGCCTTACACTATCTACCGAAAATAAAAATAGACTTAAAACTAAAGCACAAAAAAGAAATAAAAAAATATATATAAAATCTTACGATGACCAATTCAATAGGAAATGTTTGCATTTGTGGTTTTCCTTTGCCTTTCGGACCACTATTTGATTTAACTTGAAAACTCTGAAAAGTTGCATGCCAACACCTCTCTTCTCTAGCCACATCTTCTTGATCGTGAAACCACCACCTTTCTGCCATCTCCTGTGCACCTTCAAGAGCAAATAACCAGTCGTTCAATTCTACAGAGACATCCACATCATCTGGAAATCCCAAGTGCAAAAGACTGTCTTTTTCATCTTCTGAATTTCTACCTGGAGAAAAGATGCAAATTTAAGATCAGAAGAGAATCTAGGCACAGAACAGTATAGCAGCATTGACAAATAAAGCTACAACCAAGCAAAATTGCATAATATATTTAGTTCCATACCCTGTCCTAAATCTTTAACAGTGAGAGGTGATCTGTTGAAAAGTTTAGACAGTGGCCCTGCAGATAAACGATTCATCCCTCTAGACAACCCCTCTCCAGGACCACCATCAGGTCCAAGTATTCCAAAACGATGTAGTAGGGCTTCAGCATAGTTCATTCCTCCACCAAGTCGAATGCCTGAAATACAAGCTGATACACTTAAACTATGACCCTCTCTGTCCCTTTCACTTAGAGGAATGACCTGTACTATGTTCATATCCAAAAATGGAGTCACAGAAGCATTGCTGTTTGATCCTTGCTTCCTTTTCTTATGTACCCAAAATACAGCTCTTAGTTGAGGATTGCTTTCAACATAACTTAAGACTCTACCATTTTCACGTGCCAAAGTTCCCTCGGTGTCTACGCAATACACCTCAACACTCTCCCAACATAAAGTGGACGACACAGCGATTGCACCACCAAGGGTTCTATGACTGACCTTGACGAACAGATCTTCCCCAATAAATTGAACCAGTGGCATTCCCTGAATATTCATGGAAGAAGATTCCAGAAATCTAAGCTGAAGATCCTTCAGTACTAAACTTACAGCAGTATCGCTAGGAGCATTCTCCATCAACTTTACACCCAAAGATTCTTCATTACTGCTCTTTCTGCTTTTACTTTTTCCAACTTGGGCAATCTTTTCACTAACTCGGCCAAAATATGCATAAAGATCCAGAACAAAAAATAACTGCTCAACTGAAGTGTTTGATAAGTATTGGTCACAAGCAACACCTATTCTAACAACACCACCTGGAGGAGGAACATTTGTTAATGGAGTCCCATCAGCGGATACCATAGCTACCTCAAAAGAAACATCTTTTAGCTCAACACATTTCCACAAGCCTGAATTCTGATCATCAGAATTCTGATATCCAGTAATGCTGGTATTTGTTTCCAGAGACAAACTAAGCTTTGATGCTCCAGCATTGCACTTCTTCTGGCTAGCATCAATTGGTTGACCTTCCCACAGGCAAAAGCAAGCAGGATCCTTCTCCAAGTTCAGTAACCTGAGTTTTACACAAGGTGACTCGGAAACAAATAACTTTTCAATATGAAGCCTTGCTCCAGCAAAGGAATTCTGTGAAGTAAGGTTTCCTTCCGTACCAGAATTTTCCCATTTATTCATGTCCAGTGGAACAGTAACATCCAATTCTTTAAGAGTTAATTCAGTGGAATTAACTGAAAAATCTGGTAGAATAACACCAGGATTGACAACAATTCCATCGGCTAAAAAGGAAGATATTCTCAAACAAGATTCTTCTTGAAGATGAATCTAAGACAATATAAAAAATAACAATTATAAATGAGACAGTTTGTACAAATAAACAGAAGAAGATCAGTTAACTTTGTTTTGATACAACATACCATAAGTGGCTGGCAGCTAATGACTGTCTGGGAAGCAAAAGAAGGTGGAGCTGGGGAGGGCTTAACCTGAAGAGAATGGAGACATACTAAAGGAACGCTGTTACTTAACTGCCATTGCTGCTCACCCAGAGGATATATTACAGGGCAAAAATCCCTAGCTGTTCAATTAAATTAAGAAATATCAAATTTAAATAAAAAATATTAAAACAGATAAATATAGTCCATAAAATTAAATTTAAGACTCTCCATTAATACCAAAGGGAGGAATGTCCAGATGATCTTCCATAATGGACAGCATGGATGGCTGCACTAAAGTGCATGGAGGGCGTGAAAACGTATCCCTGCATTTTAACCATCCATCTAGCAAATTAGATCCTACTTATATGAAAGAATAGACTCAAGTCTAGTAACAAAAAACAACAATCTACAGTGTTAAGCACAAATCCTATCTCTATTGGAGATATAAAAGCATTTTACAAATAACATCGTTATCTTTTTGTACACAAGTCCAGTCAAACTTCACAGAGAAAAAAGGGGTCAACATCTTTGTAGGGTAGAAAGTTTGAAATCTTACTCATAGTCAATAAGCAATAAGAGCTTCCATGTAATTGGAACTTTCCAAATTTCTCAGGTGGTCTAGTATTAAAAACCAGCAACCACTGAAAATATAGTCTAAACTACTATGTAATTAATATCATATTGATAAAGTTGAGTTGTAATTTTTTCCACAGACGGAAAGAATGTCATATGAACAGATTCCAAAGCCTTAAAACAATACAAAAAAATGAAATGAGAAGCAGAATGCAGCAGAACATAATCAGAGCTGGAACATGTTTATGAGACACCATTCCAATTTATTCCTTAGCATCAAATGTATGGACAAGTAGGAGTGTAGGACATGATTGTTTACCTTAAAAAAAATCCACCAATCGTAACATTAGTCAAGTTGCTAGTAATCTCTCCATTAGGAACACTTGCCTGCAACGAAAATATACCCTAGCATAAGATCCCAGAATGCTAAGAGAAACACAATGCTATTCAGGTTGAGCTAAGAATAATGTGCATTAATTTTCAAACACAAGAAAATAAGAAAAGCACCGAGACTATGAAGTGAAAACAATATCTACAAATATGGTCATATCAAAGAAGAGTATATCTATGTAATTGAATTACAACTCCTCATAGGTAAAGAAAGACAATGGTTGTGCTAGAATGGATATCCGTAAGCTTCACAAAATTTAAGTTATTTTTCTCTCTGTGTCTCCCTAACATAGCTTGTCTAGTTAATAAAAACATTCAACCTTTGAAGATAACTCAATGTTGTTAACAACTAAATTTATTTCTTGAAATATGATTGATTCTTACCAACAAATATTTGGATCAGGAAACTACTATGATATTAGCAACAGGTTAAATATTAGTGTCATGGAACAGTACCCGTGAAAAAAGGAGTGACTGCATCAAAAGTTCAAGCTGGAACTCTGCGGGCAAATCAAAAGTGTTAAAAAAATTATTTAAATCCAGATAATGGGATCTAAGAAGAAAACAGTACTATAATAGATAAAGAAGAATAGTTGTAATAGCAAAACCAATAGTTAAATCATCAAAAATTGCTGAATAAATAACTAATGAATATATACAGGGAGAGGTGGGGGGAAGCAGAGAGAACAAACAAACCAGCATCTTTGATGCAGAGAAATATGTGGTCCACAACCATAGAGATTAAAGAAAGTTTGGCTGCCTCAGTAGATTCCTGTCAGGATTCAAGAAAAAGAAGGCAAGAGAAAACTTGATTGAGATTCAGCTACAACAGCTTTGTTATGATCATCAAAAGAGTGAAACTAAAAGCAACTTAACACCTGCTGAGCCTTTCGATCCACATCTCTGTTTAGACATACATACAACCCCGAAAAAAAGCGGAGAAGAGCACGCAATCCTGATCAGAAACAACCATGTTATGTTTATGCAACATAAACAATTCAAACAGAGAAAAACCTATGATGGGAGAGCAGGCATTACCTGGTTCACTTAATGCAGGACAAACAGCTTCTGTAATATGAAATTGAACCTCTAGCGCAAGTGGACTGTTTAATTCAGTCCTCTGCACTGTAATCTGAACAAAGAATGAAGTCAGTACCACCTACGCCACAACAAGCCAGGCAATGCTCTCTACTACCACCCTACTTAGATTTAAACAAACTTCATCAAGAATCAAGTTGGAATGTGTAATTTGCATTACATAAGCCTCTGCTGATATTCCTTCAAGGAAGCGTTCCCCACCAAAGAAAGCTCTCTTGGCACCATCATCATCTCTCTGATTTGCTCCATCTTGCATGCGTGCTATGTTAGCATCAGCAAACATATCAGGATGAGGCAGGAGATCAACAGATAGAGATTCCCATTCGAGTTTCTGTTGAAAAAATAAAAAAGCCTCAACACTAATAGACACTAGCATTTAAACTTTTTTTTTTTTTTTAAACTGCATTTAAACATGTTAAACATAGCAAATTTGTCATGGAATAATGGGAACACCTGCGACATAAAAAGAAAAAAATATGGCAACCGATACAACACCTAAGCTATGTAATAGTAATTAAAATACAATGGGATAGATCAAACCAAGATAGTAGGAAAAGCCCTCCCATCCCCTTCCCCAACAGCTCACACATCAGAGAAAGGGAATAGGAAAATCATACACTTGTATTCTATGAATGTGTATTTTATTACCTTAAAAACATATATGAACTTCTTGTTAACAGAGAATTCTCGAGCCTCCTTAAGATTTACAACCTGTAACAGCAAGTTCAATCAAATACGCAATTGTACTTACCAATGCAGTCAGGAATATTATATAGTCAGCTGCTTTAAGTTACCTGCCAATTTTCATTCGTAGTATACAACACCAGATTGCGTATGGTGATAGATGCCATAGGAGGTGTCCTTAAAAACATAAGAATCACTAATGTCAATCTCTCTGGATGTTCCACCAGACGGAGAAAACAGGGTGCAGAAAGAGTGACAATTGACACAACCCACAGGTGGAACATTTATTCTTGCCCATTTTTATGAACTTAATACACCATTCATAATAGTAATC
The DNA here is from genome assembly GCA_019925255.1 of Litchi chinensis. NCBI lineage: Eukaryota > Viridiplantae > Streptophyta > Magnoliopsida > Sapindales > Sapindaceae > Litchi > Litchi chinensis. Next base: position 29,468,395 of record CM034462.1, on the reverse strand, counting down.
AGAAGCCTCCACCATACAACACAACACTACAGGTAACAAATCATGCATTAAAGAGAATATTCCTCCCAAATGCAAGAAAACAAATAATGAACATAAGGAATAAAGCTTTAAAAACAATCTAACTTCGAACCCATTACGATAAAATGTTGCTTCATAATGATTGTGTTATTTCAAAATTCAAATGTTTGCATAAAGACAGAAACTTAATCCACAATCTTATAGGTAGGCCAAAAACAGATTCATTGACTTACCAGGCTGCCCCTCCATCGCGTTGAGCAACGCCCCGAGTTTCAAGGAGAAGATTGACTGTGTTAACTTGTACAGTCATTCCATCTGCAATCTGATGATTATAACAGGTTAAAATGACTTATTCTATGTCTACAGCAATGTGGCTGCAATCAAATGCAAACCATATAAGCTAAAGATGTGCAGGCAGGCACCCTGCATACATTAAACTTTGCCCAAATCTTACAAACATGGATTCTGCCACTTAACATCAGGTACTAACAAAAAGATCTTTGAACCTCATAGGGTTGGCCTAATGGTTAAGAGGTAGGGATTTCAACCAAGAGCTCAGGAGTTCAACAACTTTGGGATCACCCATCTAAATTCTAAAATATTAAAAATCCTACAAGTTTCATGGGCACCAAGGTTGTATGGTCCAGTAGTAACCCTGAGTTTAGAACTCTAAGAACAGGGTAAAGACGCGGAGTGCTCTGGATATCAACATCCCCTAGTGGTCGTGGTGGGGATTTCAACCAAGAGCTCAGGACTTCAATACCTTTGGGATCACCTATCTAGAATATTAAAAATCCTGCAATTTCCATGGCTAACCAGGTTGTAAGGTCCAGCAGTTACCCCTACTTTAAAACTCGGAAAAAAGGGGAAAGGTGGATATATATATATAGAGAGAGAGAGAGAGAGAAGTATCTCTGTAGTTCAATTTAATGTGTACAATTTAACACCCCTTGACATTCCAACATAAGTGAAAGAAAGAATCCAGTGAAAGAAAACTAAAAGTGTTTAGCTCAGCTCAGGAATGCTTCAATAACCCAGCACAGCCAATAAATGTACTAGCTTAATGCTCATACCACCATAATTTACATTATGGATAATTACTTAAGTTCATGTTCTGCAATGGGATTTGCTCATATTCCTACCAAGCTACCTCACTAAAGTGAAATAATAATAGTGTTCCTTATCTGAAAGAATGCGTTAGTTAACCAATTAACCAAAGAGGCATAGACCATACAAACAATTTTTTATGAGAACATTCATAATGTCTATAGAAAGGCAGTTAATAACAAGATTTAAAAAAAAAAAAAAAGGAAACACATTACACTAAATTTTCAGTTGAAATAGAAGCTCTACAAATACAAGTTTTGGTAGGCTACATTCAAAATGTCCCCAAGAACGGATTCAATCAAGTTTAAAACATTCCCACTGCCATGCACAGTGAAGGGTTGGAGGCAAAGAAGGAGGAAATAAAAATAACAAATTCTCATTCAAAGTTCTGAAATTCACAGTACACGACAAACAAACTAAATATACTTCATTCTACAGACCAAACGTTAAATTAACGGCTCGTAAGATGATATCTAACCTTATCAGCATATCCATAACCACCGCCCTTGCTGGAACTGGAGGGTGATTGGGTACTGCAAACGAGAAAAGCAAAAACCACTGAGTTCAAGACACAACACAAAAATCACTCTATTTAAATGGTAACCCTGAGTAATAACATGCTGTATTACCTTGTCGGGCTCTTACAAGCACTCGTATCGTGATTTTCCTCCATAACCAAATCAAGCCTATCAACTTGCACAACAATTGGCTCGATTTGTACATTACTGACAGAGGGAAGCTATTCATAAAGCAAAACAAACTAAGCTAAATCAGGTCATTAGTCAATCAACCAAAACCTATAACCAAGACAAAACATATTTTAACTACTAAAAAGCAAAACAGAGAGAAAACAGACACTCCACTACAATCATTTAAATTTCCAGAATTCTTGAAAAATTACAACAACCAACCCGCTAAATGAAGTTATCTACTACAAATGTAGGTAATTCAAGAATAGAACTCAAAATCACACACACAAAAACCTCAACCAACTGGAATTAAAACTCTACCATAAAACCATTTCCCTTCCCACAAACCTCAATTTACTCCTAAAATGAAAGCTATTATTTCTTGACACCTCTCACTTTCCAAACTTTTAGAAGTAAAACAACTAACATACCATACGAAATTCCGCTTCTATGCTAAACGAACATCACACACGCAAAAACCTTAACCAACTTAATTCAAACTCAACCAAACAACCATTACCCTTCCCACAAAACAAAAACAAACACCCCAATATACTCACAACAAGAAAGCTATTAACAATACGAAACCCAACTTCTACACTAAAAAAGTACACAAACGAGCTATGAATCACTAAATCCTACTCTAATAATCGAATTCAAAACTAAAAAACAAGAAAAAACACTCAAATCATCGATCAAAATCCAATTTTTCAAGCATCGAGCTTCGAAATGCGAGAAAAAGGAAGAATCCACAAACCGTAATCTCTAATTTGCCGACTTTTGCAGTTGTTACGCTCAACGACTCCGGCAATCCCATGCTCGCATGCAACGCTTCTCCATTCAAATCTATCAACAATTCAAACAATCAGAATTCGACGACATTTCGATTAGTTGATGAATTAGGCGCGAAAATTGAAAATGAAAAGAGGAAAAACCTAAATTGGAGAGCTGCGCGACGCGTCCTTGTAACTTGAACTGTTCTCTGGAGAAGGATTTGAGCCAGTACTTGAGCGTGTACTCCAATGCACGTGCTATAATCGACTCCATTGCAAGCTTCTAGGAAGCCTCCAGAATCTTCGACTTCGTCGTCTGTGTTGTGGATCTGTGATTTTGAGGTTTATCTCATCAAATGCGAAACCCTAAATATTTGAATTTTTTTAGATTTGTTTGATATTTTTGTTTTTAATGTGTTTGTTTATTGAAGTTGGTTTTGCTTGGAGGTTCAGGTGAGAATCTGGGAACAGAGGGAAAGAGAGGAGAGAAAGGGAATGGCGGGTCGGCACGTGTGGGGAGGGGTGGATGGGCACGTGTGATGGCATGGAAATTGAAAAGGTGAGCGTGTGGGCGCGTGTGCGAGAGGAGAGAGGCATTGGATGTCTCGGGTGTCGGAGGAGACGTGTCCGGACCGTGGGAGGATGCCGACGAGGATTTTGTGATTTGGTCGGTCTGTTCTGTCTTTTCGGGTCTTGTTTCAATAACGACCTCTTTTTTTTCTTTTTTTTTTGGAATTTAAAGGAGTTTTTTTTTTTTTTTTTTTTTGCTATTTTAAAATTATTTGGATTAATTATTTTAGAAGGTAAAATGTAATTGGATATTATTATTTTTTAATGAAATTAAATAAAAATCTGTTTGAGACTTCCTACTAATGTATTTTAAAAAATGGTTGAAACTTATTATAATTAAAGGTTATATGCCTTTTAAAACTACTTTCATAACATCAAAAAAAATCTATACTATGTATATCCCAAAATCGAACCTATTAGGTCATCTCCAATGTGGTGCATCAAATTTGACATCATTTTGGTGTTAACACCAAATTTTTCAAACACCAATTTTTTTTTACTCTAATATATTGACACCAAATTGGTATAAACGGTATCTTCAAAGAATATTTTATACATTATTATTTAATCAATATATATTAAATATTTAAACATATATTAAAATATATTAATATTATACTCATTTTAAAGATCTCAATAAAATATTTCAGATGATATAATTTTTTTATAATAGTTTAATATATATTTTTAATTAAAGTAATTTGTAGTTTGATAGTAAATTTGGTGTTATGAATAGTACATAAATTTGTGTTGTTGACTATTCATTAACACCAAATAATTGTATTGAAAATGTAATTTTTACACCATTTTGGTGTAACATTAGAGAGGAAAATTGAACTAAATTGATGTTTTACATCATTTTGGTGTAACATTGAAACTGCCCTTAATCTTATACTATCCTATGTATGTCTTGAAAATCTAAGATTTTCAAAACCTATTGAAATTAAATATACGTTGAGATAATTACTCCTTAAAGGGAATCTACTCATAATAATGATAACTTTGTTAGGACCTCTCCCATAATTGAAAGAAAAAACTTTCCAATGATATTAGTAGATATGCACCATGTACCATTAACCAGATCACAAATGTGAATGATTGGATATTGTTAAGCTAGTTTTAAAGTTGATCAAGGCTTTGGTGAATAAAGATTACCAAAAAAGTGAAATTTAACTAATATATACTTTATTCTTTATTCAAAAAAAAAAAAAAACGAAATGTATGTATTATTGATCACCCCAATGTGCTTTGGTGATATATATGTTATTGATCACCTGGATATGTTTTGGTGATGGTATAATATTTCAAGTTCAATCCACTATCCTGTGGATGGTATTAAAAGAAAAAAAAAATGTAAGTTTTCATATATTAAAACTATATTCAGTATTTATAATAACCAACCAAGTAAATTCTTTTATGATTTTATTAATTTCAGTCTTAAATAAAATACTCATGCCAAATCATAAATCAAACGTACGTTAATTTTATAAAACTTCGATGATAATAAATGCACAACAATAAAACTGACGAAATTTGCGAAGAATCACATTAGTTATCAATCGAGTTCGTGGGTCACGATTTGGTTGTCACATAGAAAACGTGTCGATATTTATGACATATGACCTCTGTATTCCTTTTTTGTCATGATCGTGCATGTGTGACCAAGTAGTTTTTCGTGTTTGTTTATAACAATGTGACAGTGATCCAGCTCATAAGTCGCAAATAATGCAATGCTGAAACCAGAACGGCACGCATGTTCATCACATGCAATGTTGTGTGAAAACATGAAAATTGAATGGTCAAATTACTGTGCCTCCAACTTTTAGTCGAAGAAGTCGTGTACTATAAATCTATAATAATAACACAGCTGTTTCCGTACTTAAAACAATTTTTTCAATATTTAATTTTATATCTATCTAGACTTCTTTACAAAATGCTTTTGTGAGACAATCTAATCATGTTATTTAAATAGAATTTATACGTGTAAAGTTAAAAATTGGATATGAGAAGTCTTCTAATTTGACAACATGTATAATATAATGTGATTGAATGATTTCAGTACTCAAATAGCGAAATTTTAGTACTCATATAAAGAAATATTTTTATACAAGTTTCCTTCATCCTAAATGAAAGAAACTGAAATGAGACAATCTAATAATGTTAATTATATAGAATTTATATTTTTTTATTGTTTAAGTTTTTTTCTTTTTTTACATTCATTCATTAATTGTTGATGATATTAACCTATACTCCTAGAGCATAAATTAATAATACCTAATTATAATAATCATGGATAAAGTCACTTTCATTCAACTAATATTTAATCTAATTAAAACTTCAAAGAAAATCTGTATGGTGCTTAGAATTTCAAAAGATAATTTTGAGTGCATCACATTTTGGTGAGTGGTATGCAAAACTTTTCCAACACATATCAAGATATTTATGTGAATATTACATCTACTATTTCGAGAAAATCTTTTATAAAAAATTTCGAGTACATCACATTTTAGCGAGTGGTATGCAAAACTTTTCCAATACATATCAAGATATTTATATGAATATTACATCTACTATTTTGAGAAAATCTTTTATAGATTGTCTCACAGCTGATACGGTGAGACGAAGCAATTAAATAGTATCATTTTTTTCTTACTTCCTATTCGTCTTTTATTTTTTGTCTTATATTTTTTATTGATCCGGCTTATCACATCAATTGTGAGATAATTTTATTAAAGATTTTTTTTCCTCATATTAAAATGATGCCAGTCAGTTTAGAAATTATTTTAGTTAGTGCTCATACTCACCAAAATTCGCAGCAATTCCTGCCATGAAAGTTGCAAAAAATTAAGAATCAAGGAGGGTTTCCATAACGTAATTTGACGTTGATGATGATCTAACAATTATTCATATCTTCGGTTTCGTTACATTGTTGTAACGTAACTTGTTGAAAGCATATTGAAAATCAAGCGTTGAAGAAAGAAAAAGACATGCATTGGATCCGTTCTTTCTTTCACCATCAGAAAAGGCCAACCCTAAAATTGTGCGTAAAGGTACCAATATATCATCATCATTATCATATGCTTCTTTCAATTTTTTCTTTTAAATTTTGACAACCAGAAAGCCACGAAGTCTTCAATTTGCAAATTCAAGTGCATGGCATCATAATGGGCTGGGTCCAACTGGACCACTTGTATGATCTATTGCCCAGTCTTGAAATCTATTCGGTTCAAGGCCCAACATCAACTCAGTGTTGTGTACTGGTCTACCCATTCCTTTGTTGCTTAACTTATGTTTGTGTCAACATATTTTGTGTTTAACTAATTCTTGGTAGTTAATATTACTGACAAAACTGGTGAAAAACAGATCCATTAGGGTATGTCGAAACCTAAAGAGATCAAATATTATACATACGATTTGGATATCAACTCTCACAACATAATAGACAACTTTAACCTACTACCGATACCAAATATGACATACATGCTCCTCTATCAACTTTCACAATTACTAATCAATGTGTTAAACGTGACATGAGAGAAGGTGCACTCTGCTGCACCAAAAGTGAATATACAACACAATTAGTACTTAGTAGTCATTGTACTACCTTGGTTACATAAAAATAATATGCTGCTCTTTAATATCAACCTACAGACACTTGGGGTGAAATTACTATACCCATAACACAAATTTTGTATTTATAAGCGGCTCTGGATCCAAATCCAAATTGTAAAGGAATCATTCCAGTTGACTGGTGATATATTCCCTTTGATTCTCTTATATTCTCCAACTTTATTTATTTATTTTGTATGTTGTTTTGGTTTCTTATTTTTCGGGGCTTGTGATGTGACAGGAAATGATAATATGGTGACGCTCCCTTACCATTGAGAGTTTATGTCCATATGTTGCATGTCTTTTTCAATCAATTAAATCACTTCCTTCACTCCCACAATGAGTAACTTCAACCAATTCACCAAAAGCCATGGACTTTGTTAACATCATGTTAATCAAAGTGACTTTGTTAACGTCATGTTAATCAAAATCTATTTCATAATTCTCATAATTCATATTAACTATATGTAGTATTTAAAATTTAATGATAACTTCACATATTAATATCTAAATTTACATCACACTGTATATTTAACAAGAAAAATTGGTGTAATCATCACTCAATTTCATAATTTAACTTCGAATGAATATTATCGAGTTTGTCAGTTTTTTACTGCATAAATTCATACTAAATTTTTATATAGATGTTATGGATATATAAGTGAATAGTGAGTATATGTAGTTTATTTAACAACCTGAAGCGAATCCGTGTGTATCACCTAATAGTGGTTGTGATACACATGTTGAGGGCAGTGTTGGGACCAGTAGCATAGTTGTTTAAGTGGTATGTGGCATGAATGATTTGGGCAAAAGGACAGGAAATCTATTTCCTCACAAAGATGGGGACTTCCTTGATAAGACATCTTGTTGTTGGCCTTGCGGCGCTTGGCTAATCTCATTCTCACCTCATCCTCATCACCACCCAATCATGCCTTGTCTCTTCTATGTTTCCCAACTTCGTTTTGTCCTTTCCTTTGACAAAAATCACTCGGTGGGGCTGAAGCAAGCCCAAACGATCCAGAAAAAATATGAATTTTTTGGATTTTGAATTGAAGAAAAAATATGAAATTTTCGGATTTTGAATTGATTCGTTTCTGTTTAAATGTAAATAGTAATTGATTTGAATTTGATTTGATCTTTATAAACTTGAAACGACTATGAAATAAACTTGATAATAATGTTGGGCTTTACAAATTTTTTTATCGGAATCTATATTAAAATAATATGATACGTGAGTTGTCAATATCTTATAAATTATAAAATAATATGATAATTAATATGATATTGACAATTCACGTGTTATGTTATTTTAACAATAGTTCGAATAAAAATTTGAAAAATCTAGCCCAACTCATAAACTGAATTCAATCCGATTAGTCAAACACCCTAAGACTTTTCTCATGTAATTATATCTCGAAATGGGTACAAAACAAACTGAATTTTACCTGATCAGTTTAGCATTCTTAAGGATTGCTCTCACTATTATTTCTAAAACGATTTATGAAACAGAGCACACTGAATTCTACTAGTTTGACACCTCTGTTCAGCATTCATTCTACTAGTTTTTTTTCAAATTCATTTTGATTTTTTATTTTTCCTTTTTCACTGAATAGTTCATAAATCTATTGAGATACACATAGATCAAACATTACTTATATGGTTAAGATATATATTTTCATTAATGGAAAATAACTACTCTTAAAAATAAAACTATTTACACCAAATGTAACATGCATTTAATAAGAATTAAATATCTAACCTCTTGAAAGAAGGGGAATTCAATTACCTATGCTAAAAGGTTATTAGTATTGTAATCCATCGTTACATTTCTCAAACTAATTTTGATCTTAGATTCCGTCCAATTAGTTTGGCATCCATACTTAAAGACCTTATCTCATTTCATTTCTCAAAGTATTGCTTTCAATGTAATTCAAGTGTTAAGATCATCTATTATTATAATATCCACATTCAATGACTATGCATTCTTCATTTTTTCTAATATTTTTAAAAAGTTAAATTATTATTGTGTTTTTCCACTATTATCTCGATTGAATAAAGAGAGAATTCATTTGTTCTACTTCTCAAAAATCAATTTAAAAAGAAAATTAACCCCAAAAAAAAAAAAAGAGAGAGACGAAATGTAGAATGTGTCATTTTCTATAGACCCACACAACATGTTACTCCAACACTTTTTTGGGGTTTCGTCTTTACACTAATTTTGCTTTTCCTATTAATTACGGCCAGCTAAATTTTCATTTACGGAACTTGTGGAAACCGATAGGTGAGAGGATTCGGCCCACAGATTCATGGTTTTGCCGACTAGTAAAGAGGAGTTTCATAGTTATTTGGTATGTGCTTTAATAGGCTTGAAAATGATTCCAATTTAATCATGGTTTTTTTTTACTTCCATGCGGAGCAACCTGTTTGATCGTTTTTAGACAGGTGTTTCGTGCTTCTTGTTTTAGCCGTATATTTTGATCAATGAGAAGAGTGACTACTTGTTACTGTTAGATTATTTAGTTGTTATTATGAAACACAAGTTCGATGTTGATTGTCACTTATTTAATTATTATAATAATTACAAGATAGTAATAATCAAGATGATCAAAATGTTTTTTTTTTTTTTTTTGTTTTAATCGTTGTTAATTACATGATTTCTCTATTATAATGGGAGTTGTTATTTAGAAAGTGTTTAGAAAGATTGATCTTATTAAACTTTGATAGTTTTTTAATTCAATTTATATGACTTCTAAAACTATTATGAACTAAATTTAAGAATCTAAACATAAGGAATGATGATTTCATGAATATAACCACACGATTTTTTATTTTTTTTTTTTTTTGTGGTTTATCAACATCCTATGGAAATAATCTCATACTTCCAAAAACAGTTTTAAAATTTCCAAGTGAAATGACAATTAATTGTAGTATTTGTGAGTCGAAAAATGCCATGGCTCAATCTTTTATATAAAAATTGAGAAAATTTTAAATCTACTATTTTAATATATATATTATAAATATTTATCATAAATCAACACAAAATAATTGATATGAGAAATTCCCAAACACAAATAATTACACTTACAATGCTATTTATAATTTACATACTCTTTTCTTTCGACAAAAGATACATGTGTTAAAGTTTAACAAGACTTATTGATATCAGTAATTATTTAAACAACCTAAATATATAATATTATACATGACGCTCTAAACAACGAATAGGTTTCTCTACATATTAAGATTAATCAATATTAGGATCATACTAGAAATATAAAATTATAAATTTGATTTATAAATTTAGGAATCTTCAAAGTGCAAACATTTATTATATATACATTCCAATCAATTTTGAGTTTTAATAAAAAATATATATATATATGGTGGACCAATCCCGACCTAAAAGTGTGATGATCAGGTCACGAGGAATAAGACGTACATCTAATCTTGGTCTCTAACAGCCTGTGATGTACATTTAATTTTTTAGAATAACAAATAAGTCAAAAGGATATCGATTATCACATGCTGTAACCGAGGTTGCCCATGTGAATGTATCGAATTCGTGGCGATTGCAGGAGACTGTGTACGTGGTTGTGGAACCACCTGAATATTACCGGAATATTTCTTAACGGTAGCAGACTGTCGTTAACGGCGTTTGGAGAACGTGTGAAAGTATTTAACCCCACAATTGACGGAATTTTGTCAAAACTGCCAGCTAAGCCGGCGCCGACTCCTGTCTTTCAAAGATTTCTTAATGGCGTCTTATCGTTTCCCGGTGTTTTGTGATGTTTCATATCATATCGTGGTATTTTGGAAGTCCAATCAATCTAGTTTTGTTTCCGACGAGCAATGACCTAATTTGATTTTCCAGAACATTTAATTATGAAAATTAGTCATGGTTACATTGATTCATGGTGTAAGTAATTATGCATAAAAAACAACTGAGAATTTCTTTTTGTTTATTATAGGTGCCGACATAAGAATTTTAATAATAATATTTCATCATTGATTTAATTTTACTACTTACACAATTTGAATATTTATTTTCATGATAGAGAGACGCTCATAATAGAGAAAGAGACAATTACTCGTAATAAGAAAAAAATTATCCACACATAACTTATAAAATATACTTTGTAGGAATCGAACGCTTACTATTTTAGTGGATGAAAATATACACAATTCTTTATACTAAGAAGTGATGTACAAATCAATATTAGTATTATTTTAAAGAAATTGTAATTTGAAAATAAATAGAAAACTTTTGTTACTCTTATTTTATTATATTTAATCCGTACCTTAAACACCTAATTATACCGAATTCTTTGAAGACCCTTTCGGACTTCTAGATGGTAAACTAAAAACTTTGTTTTACATCACAGTAGTTGTTAAAAGTACTACTGGTTGCGTTTGATCCATATTTGGGTTTGCCGGTTTGGACCACACAAAATGGCTTTGCTATTGATTCGTTATCTTTTTAATGCTCTAATGGTTACTCAAAATTCATTTGAAAGACCATAAAAGGTTGTCACAATTGAATATTTAAAGATTAGAATACCATAAAGTAATAAACTTAGAAATCTCTTATCAACAGAGATTCATACATGTGTCTTTGGATGAACATTAAATACACGCAATTCAATTTACAATTCTTTAACTAAAATAGGCAAACAATATTCATTGAAAAGGATGTGCACTTTAACACTTACGATGTACACTTTCCTCCTACCCCAAACTACCCATATAAAAAGGCTCAAGTGACAATCAAATTCATGTGTTTCCACAGTCATATGATCTATATATATAAATTACACAAAGTTTAGTTAAAGCATAGTTCATGCAGTGCACCACATGTAGGTCACAATATACCCACGTGCCCTTAGTTGGAAATTTGCCCAATATTTGATCATTAGTTGGTAGTCATAGAGAAAAGGAAAGTCTATTTCTATGATGATTTGGGTAATTTCAAAAGGGAAATTTGTCCAATATTTGATCATTAGTTGGTAGTCATAGAGAAAAAGAAACTCTATCGTTATGATAATTTGGGTAACTCCGAAAGGGAGTGTCCAAAAATGTGGGTGTGTAGTCTTTGTTTGCATTTGATTTAGTAGTACAGATGCATATGTGATCATGAACGATAAAAGTATGATCATGCTTTGTATATGTTTGGATATAACTATAAGAGTGTTAGATGTTGGAATTGGTGTGGGAATTGAAAATTTACATTTATTAGAAGTTTTAGATGTTAAAGGAAAACTTAAGGGTTTGTAGTGTTCTTAAAGCTTGTTTTTGAGATAATGTCCCTAAATTATGAATACAAAATTAAGTTAATATATTTGAGATCATTAAATCTTTCTTCTTTTTCAAATTACATATGAGTTTTTATTTTGTGGGTGTATTTAATTTAATAAAGTTAGTATAAGTTTTACGAGTTTTTATTTATTTTTTTATTTTTTTATTTTTTTATTTTTAATTTTGTTACTATATACAGATTAGATTAGCTCTCTACTACCTAACCACATCAAAATTTCATTATTGACTAAATAAAAATGGATAAAAAATGAAAACTCTTTATATATAAATATTTTAAACAATTATTATTATTATTATTATTATCTCCATCGTTATTATTTAAATATGACCAACTAATATATGAGCATTTTATATATGAAGTTTTTAATAGTATTAATAATTATTATATAAAATGCTCATATTGATAATAATTATTAAATATGATATGATTGAGTTAAGAGTTGTTCAAAAAATGTTGAACACCTGTACAACTCAAATTTTCTTTAATCTTATATATTTATAATATATTTTTTTTATTAATGTTATATATATACAATTCAGATATTCTCTCCTACAAAATTTTCAAAATGAAATATTGAAGATACTTACAATTCAAATTTCTATTCTTATAATATTTTAAAGAAATCAATCTACATATACTAATAAATAAAAAATACAAAATTTGAACCATCCACAAATGTGGTAAAGTCTCTTTTGTATATAAGAAGCTACTACTAATATATGATTTATACACAAATATATTGTCATAAATAGTAATAATAATTAAAAAAATTTAGATGTTTTCCTAGAATAACGAATCAAATCATTTATATGAGATACCTTTTCCAATATTTTCAGAAAATCACCTCCCATTTTCTTCAAGTCTAATAAATCACCGTTAGCAATTCTCTTGAAAAATGCAAACAATTTTTCACTTGCAAATTAAATTTATAAATCAAAACAAATTAACCACTATTTTATTTTTTCAAAAAACATAAAAACGTCAATAAACTAATACTTCTAGATTCTCGGGAGATAATCATACGTATCATATACTTGACGCTCAAGAAAACTTGAATATAAATAAAAAGTCATAGTGTTTTTGTTTTGGAAATTAAATAAAAAGTCATAGTTGGAGCCAACGATAAATGTCAGAAAAACTTATTACCCTACTTGCGATTTCTCTCAAGAACCATGCGCTTGCTTTCTTGATCTACCACGTGTCCTTATTGATATCGTAGCGTACCTGTTGATTTATTCGAGCGAGTACAATGATTTTTCTACAACCGCGAAGAGAAAAGATAGTATCGAATTATTTTATTTACTTATTCTTTCTTAACCTTAAAAAAAAAAAAAAACTCTTTCTTCACCAATATTTTTCACCGTTTAATTGGATTTTAATGACATTTATGAATAGGCTTTTCTTATTTAAGTGACTAGATATATATAAAAAAATATTTAATTCAATAATTTTAAATATTATTATCAAGTTGAATAAATGTTACTTATCATTAAAAGATTTAAACCATGCCAAACTGTATGAAAAATAATGACCCAATTCTGTTAACTAGATTAATATTAAAAGTAGGATTGACTACTTTAATGGTTGGCTAATTTTATTCAATCAATCAATTAGTGATTATAATTATTAAGTAAAGTTACTCAATTATAAATAAATAAATCTTTTAAAATATATTAATATTTTGATCTTATTCAATCATGTTCAACGTATTAAAGCACCGCATTTAAATGTCACTAATTTACAAATGATAAGACAATAAATAACATATATAATAAATAATAAATAATGTCATTAAATGACAACACATGGGCACATAATGTCTTGTACTATAGTACAATAACAAATATTAGGAAAATAATAGTAATATTGTTTTGTTTTATTTTACTTATTTATTTTTAGAACTAAAAAAATCAAATTAATGTAAAAAAAGCATGTCGATGAACACCTCTTTGCCCAATACAAACGGCAAGGTTCAATGATCTATGTCCACAAAAATTATGTGTAATTTTCTCACTAAAATATGAGTAGATATCTTCTGACTTCTAGAGCATATTTTGAACCGTGTTTGAAGATGCTATCTCTATTATATTTTGATATTGTCTAACTAAGTGTTAGTAGATAAAAAAAAAAAAAAATTAGATTAACGTTTTTCCAATACCAAAAAAGATCTTATTATTACCTTTCATTTTGCAAAAAAATTTAATATTAGATAAGATTTTGGTATATATAATAAGGTGTATAAAAAGTAGAACAATATACTGTAACATATACATTAATGTTATTTTATTTAATTAACACTATATTACTTTTAATATATGAAATAATTGTGTAAAAAAAAATATTTAATAACTTGTAAATTTATATTATTTAAAATCATTAGGTTTTAATGAATTCTTATCCTATAATTTAAGCAAAAATTAATAAGATACGTTAAAAAAATTTCTTACAAACAAACAAAAAAAAATACATTATAAAAATTATGAACATAGTTTTTATTATATTCATTCATAACCGAATTGTTTAGTTCATGCACTTTCCTTTAATATTTATTATAAGGTTTTGGATCTCACAATAAATATTTATTAGTATTTGTGTAGAGTTGTTATCTATGATAACCTTTGATTAAGATTCATTTACCGTATTTTAAGATTCATTCATCGCATCTTAATAAAAGTTTGAGTTCATAATATGTATCTACTATTATATTTTTAAAATTTTAACTTTATATAATGATTATTCATTTACTGTTTTTATGATAATGATTCGAATCTCGCCATCTATAAAAATATTTTTCCCAATAACAATTGGATTTTGCTATCGAAAATGCGTTTTTTTTAAGATAACAGTTGACAATTGGTGTAAAAAAAAGGTACTTTCGATATCAGCACAAAATTTCCTCTCGAATTAAAAAAGAAAAAAACAAATATATAAATAAAAAAATAAAAACCTTTAAAAAAAAAAAAAAACAAAGAAGCAGTTTTGACTTTCTGATCTGTAGTCTCAAAAATGCAGGAGAGGTTTTGGTTGAACTAGACAACCCAAACCCAACACCCAAAGCAAACTCAACTAAAATTCTATTTTAATTTATTTTATGTTCAATCTCTCAAACAATAAAAAAACAAAATCATCAAACAATAACGCAAGTCTTCGTTATCCAATCTCTACAATTTTCTCTCTCTAAAAGACCTGTCTCTCTTCTCTCCAATTCCTCCGGCTACTTTCCTTCTATTACTCAAAACCCTCCCTCAATGCAAATTCTGTACTATAAATTCCATTAAAAATTATTTTTAAATTTCATGATTTTCACCAAAGAAACCAAAATTAAAAATTCTTTTGTTATTTTTCTTCCCCGTATATTTTTTCATTTTTTAAATTTTAGTTGTGTATATTAATATCACCAATACTGATCAATCTCCAATAAGTCTTTTTGTTTCAATCTTTGATATCGTTTCCCTTTTTTGCTTTCTGGGTATTGAAGATATAACAAAAAACCCAAAAAAATAAAAATCGATAAATTCGAAACAATTGCTCTGTTTTTGCTTCATTTTTTTTTTTCCGACGTGAAAACAAAATCTTATTTCAATTCCGAGCTTGTTTTCATATGGGTTCGTCTGATAATCGACTATGAACCCACTTGTAATCTAAAGTTGACAAATTTAGGGCTGTTTCTCTGTAAAAAAATTAGGGTTTTTTTTTCTTTTCTATAAAGTTGGGATTTTTTTTTTCGATTGTATTGATGAAGGAAGCAAGGAACAGCCTGGTGTTATGCTTGAGAGACAAATTGGTGGCATAGGAATAAGTTTTGCGTTCTGGGTATCGGTGAATTTGATTGTTGGGTGGTTGTTGTTTTCTGGGATGAGGAACAGCTCTGATGGAAAGAAACCGCAAAACGGGGTCGTTTCGCGCTCTGGTAAGAGCCCGTTTCGTGCTATCTCTAGCTATTTGAGGATCATGTCGTCTGGGGCCTCGACCGTGGCCAAGTCTGCCGTATCGGTCGCCTCCTCTATTGTGGAGAGGGACGATGACTCGAGTCATGATCAGGTGTGCCTTTTGTTTTGTTTAGTTTTTATGTAGTAGTAATAATTACGATTTTTTTTTCTTTAATTTGATTCTGTTAATGTTTTAATTTAGAGTTTTAAATGCGTAATAAAGTTTATAGTTTAAGTATTAGTGCTTTTTTATAATGTGTAATTTAGGTGGAGAGTGAGGGAGAGTTTTGGAAATTTGATGAAACATTGGATATTTTGGTTATGTGTGTCTTGGTGCAATTGTAGTATGCCGTGTTAGTTTTGATATGTAGTTTGAGTGTTGAAGTGGCGTTTTTCTATTTTGGTCTTTAGCATTGTTTAAGGTAGTTGAATTTGTGAGTTTTGGGTGGAATTGGAGATATGTTAAGAAATTAGTGATTTATGGTTTGATTGTTATTGAATGTGTGATATTGTTCTTGGAGTGGAGTGGAGTGGGGGTTGTAATTTTGTTTTTAGTGTGGGAATTTCGCTTTTTGGATGAGATTTGGAGAGTTTGTCTTGTGGGACTATGAATGTATATTGGTCAATATCAGCTGAATCTTTGTCAAATTATTGTGCAAATGTGCAATTTGTTTGGTTTTGGTTTTTGGATGTGGAAGTGGTTGTTTTATAAGATTCTTATGGGTATTTGTGACTGTGGGATTTATGGGTGGAGTTAGGATGCTATTTAGAAGGATACCGGTTATGTTATAAACCTGTTAAAAAAGTTGTTTGTTGAGTGTATATCAGTTGCTTGCTTTTTGTATGGTTCACAGCAATCAATGCTTTTACTTATGACTGATGTTATATGAAGTTCTTCTATTGCTAGCCTTTGTGGGTTGCAAATAATGCTATAATTAGGTAAAGTAAAGGTAAGATCATCGTGTTGTGACACTTGAATTTAGAAAATATTTGAGTGCACAGTGCACTGATGCATCTTGATAGTCAATAGTGGATTGTATTTGTATTGAGATCACTATTGAATTGTGAATTATTAACTATAAGTCACATAGTGCCATTGATGGACCCCTGCTTTGATAAGCCTTAAGGCGTTGCTGCTGTTGCCTAGGATGAGACCATTCAACAAGCTACCAGTTTTGTGTTTGATGTGATGACTCAGTAGGATTATTAAAGCCAACCTGATAACTTCGCATCAATATGCTATAAGTCAATGCGACTTTTTATTAACGGCTTGTAATTTAAAAGTGGATCACACTCATGAGATCCACTGTTGCTTTGGAATGCATTGTTGCACTGTAAACTCAATTATTTACGCCTCTCTGAATTATTGTTGTAAGATTTGCAATTTGGGTGAATTGGTTATTCTAGTTGTCCGTTATTTTTTATTAAATCTTATTTCTAGTTGTCCTAATGGAAACAGACTGAACCTTTGTCAGTTTGCAACCAGAAATGTTATTAGGAATTGATGCGTGCCTGGTTGTGTTTCATTAAAGATATGGATGTGAAAGTCTGGACAAGGAAAGTTGGTTGAAATATGCTGATTGCTAGATGCATTAAGAAGGATTTTTTGTAAATAATTGAATTACTTCAAAATCGATCTGATGTTTTTTTTCCCTTGTAATTCATGTGAAATGAACAAATATAATCTTCTCTATGTGGCATGAAGGAATTTTAGACTTCTTCTATCCTGATAACCCCACCTAATGACTCAATGGAAAAGTATGCCTTTCTCATTGTGAGTGTGTGTTTCTAAGATGTTTAATGCCAACAGCTTGTGGTATAAGTCATTTTTTGAAATCTGTATTAAAACTATTTTATGTCAAATATGTGCATGCAAGCACTTTTTTCTTTTTTGGTTGGGGGGGGGGGTGGTGGGGATGGTGGGAATGGGAATAGAGGGAGGTTTAAGGATTTCATGCTTGTAGTGGTTTTTTCCACCACACCACCCCCCCCCCCCCCCCACTTTTCTTAATTTACTTTTTTGGGTGTAATTTTGATGTCAGTGAAGATCTTTAGTTTTTCTATTTAAAATGCAAGACTATCTGAATGGAAAGTTGTTGATTAAATGGAAGAACTAGCCATCTAGTAGGTTCATTGGGATATATGACAAAATTATTAGGATGAACTTTCTGATTCTGTTTTTTGTTCATTGAATTTCGTCATTGCTTGTGACCTAGGGTATTCTTTGGCTTAAGAATTGGGCCAACCATTGTAATTTTAATGTAATTATTTGGGACCTATTAGCTTATTTGTTTTGTTAACTGCTTTAGAATTTAGATTTTGTTGATATGCTCTCGTGATGCTATTATTCGATGTGATGGCTTTGTTTTCCTGTTAGTGTTGATACTTGTAAAGATCTTCTAATTAATTCTGAGTCCTTTGATATCTAAAGATGGAGTTTACTTATGTCAAATTATATTTTTACAATGTAAAGGTGCTTTGGGCTGGGTTTGACAAGTTAGAGGGTGAAAGAGATGCCACAAGGCAAGTTCTTCTGCTGGGGTATCGATCTGGTTTTCAGGTCTGGGATGTTGAAGAAGCAGATAACGTCCGTGACTTGGTCTCCAGATATGATGGTCCTGTTTCGTTTATGCAAATGCTACCGAGACCAATACAATCAAAAAGATCTGTAGACAAGTTTGCTGAAGCCAGACCACTTCTTGTAGTTTGTTCTGATGGGTCCTTTTCTGGTGGTACTAACAGTCAGGATGGTTTAGCTACCACTCGCAATGGGACTGTCTCGAACTACCATGACTCGGGGAATGGCAATTTTCTGCCTAGCGTTGTTCGTTTTTATTCCTTGAGATCTCAATCTTATGTACATATGCTAAAGTTCAGATCAGTCATCTATTCTGTAAGATGCAGCTCTAGAGTTGTTGCTATTTGCCAAGCAGCTCAGGTAAGTTTACCTATACATGCTTTAGCAGGTATCAATATCTCTGGTCGATCAAAATGTGAGACCTAAGTTATAATAATACATTGCAGATACACTGCTTTGATGCTACGACACTGGAGAGGGAATACACCATTCTTACAAATCCCATAGGTCCAGGTTATCCTAGCTCTGGAGGTATTGGTTATGGACCACTTGCAGTTGGTCCCAGGTGGCTGGCTTATAGCGGAAGTCCAGTTATTGTTTCCAATGCAGGACGTGTTAGTCCACAACATCTAACACCTTCCCAAAGTTTTTCTGGTTTTTCATCAAATGGGATGTTGGTTGCACATTATGCAAAAGAATCAAGCAAGCAACTTGCTGCCGGGATTGTGACCCTGGGAGACATGGGTTATAAGAGGCTGTCAAGGTACTGCTCCGAGCTTCTACCTGATTCCCACAGTTCTCAATCAACGAGTCCAGGCTTGAAGGTCAATGGAACTGTTAATGGTGTTTCACCTGAAGCGGATAATGTTGGAATGGTATTTTTTCCTTTTAAGTATGTTTTATGGATGTGATCAAAGCCTTTTCTTTTCTTTTTCCCATTTTTGATGTTTGGCTATAGCAGCATGTATATGTAGTTCAATTGCATGCTCTTCTCATTACACACCTTTTCCCTGTTGGAAACTGCGATTGGAATTGTTATGTCTGGCTGAAGGAATGAATTATAACCCATTTTTCTGCAGGAGGATTTTCCTGTTTTCAGTCATGCTATCTTAGGAACTAATTCTTTTTGCAAGATTATCTTTTTCTTGCATTCCTCTGCTTGGTACTATATGTGCCTGGTTGTAAGGATGGATCCTTTTTGGCCTCACTTTATTTCTTGCCTTTTTTTAATCAGGTTATTGTCAGAGATATTGTTAGTAAAGTTGTTATTGCCCAGTTTAGGGCACACAAGAGTCCTATTCCTGCATTATGTTTTGATCCTAGTGGGACCCTTCTGGTGACTGCTTCAGTTCAGGGTCATAACATAAATGTCTTCAAAGTAATGCCTGGGCTCCTAGGAGGCTCGTCTGCATGTGATGCTGGTGCATCTCATGTACACCTTTACAG
Organism: Litchi chinensis; assembly: GCA_019925255.1. Classification (NCBI taxonomy): domain Eukaryota; kingdom Viridiplantae; phylum Streptophyta; class Magnoliopsida; order Sapindales; family Sapindaceae; genus Litchi; species Litchi chinensis. The sequence goes on along the minus strand of CM034462.1, from coordinate 29,448,362 downwards.
GCTGCAACGTGGTTTGACAAATGCTGTAAGAGCACAGTATCTGCTGAATTGGTTTTGTTGTACATCTCCTTGTCAGTCATTCACTTATCTTTTGTTCTTTTTTCTTGTTGTCTTTTTTGATTCAGGTTATTCAGGACATTAGTTTCAGTGAAGACAGCAACTGGATTATGATTAGTTCCTCCAGGGGTACAAGCCATTTATTTGCTATAAATCCTTCGGGGGGATCTGTTTGTTTTCAGTCTGCTGATGGTGGTTTTACCTCGAAAAATAGTGGCCTTGGTGTCATGACGAAGCCAGGAGTTCGATGGCCTCCCAATTCAAGTTTTCCTCAACAGAACCTTTGTGCATCTGGTCCTCCAGTTACACTCTCCGTTGTTAGCCGAATTAGGAATGGAGCTAATGGTTGGAGAGGCTCTGTAACTGGTGCTGCAGCAGCTGCAACAGGAAGAGGGACTCCCCTTTCAGGGGCCATTGCTTCATCTTTCCACAACTGTAAAGGCAATAATGACATGTATGCAGGAGGCAACTCTTCAAAGACAAAGTACCACCTTTTGGTTTTTTCTCCCTCAGGATGTATGATACAATATGGATTACGAATATCAGCTGGTCTGGATCCAACAATGGGTGTGTCTGGACTAGGCACTGCCTATGATTCAGTTGCTGAAAGTGATTCTAGATTAGTAGTTCAGGCAATTCAGAAGTGGAATATATGTCAGAAACAAACTCGAAGAGAACGTGAAGATAACTTAGATATTTATGGCGAGAATGGAACTTTGGACAGCAATAAGATACACCCAGAAGAACTGAATGGGGGAAATTGGACCTTCTCCGAAGCTAGGGGTACAGTTGAGAAAACAAAGGTCAACACTGAAGATAAACATCATTTGTATATTTCAGAAGCTGAACTCCAGATGCATCAATTTCGCATTCCGTTGTGGGCAAAGCCACAGGTATTTCCTTGTTTTGCAAGCTTTTCAAATAGGAATTTGTTTTTTGAATCGCTCAAATGTTTTGGTTGATACATGACTGCTAATAATCTTTTGGTGCCATTGCTTGTCAGATATATTTTCAGTCGATGATTTCAGAGGGCATTAAAAGAGAAAACCAAAATGATTTGAAAGGGGAAGTAGAAATTGAAAGGATTCCAACCTGCATGATTGAAGCTAGGTCAAAAGATTTGGTTCCTGTTTTCAACTATCTTCAGAGTCCCAAATTTCAACAATCAAGGTGATCTGAACTTCTATAGGGCCATCTACTTAACCAATTTTAGGGAAGCATTTTAGGGATGCTTCCTTGCTATTAGTATTACTTCCCTTTTCGTCTTTGAAGTTTCAAGTTCTGCTATCTGAGCTTGTCTTCTGTTTATTATGTATCCCATGTACAGCTATTAATACAAGTAATTTTACATGGTCATGTATAGTTAATTTTACTCTATTTTGTGTTATGCCTTTTCTCATAAATTGTTTCCTGATATATTTTTTTTTAAACAGTATTTAACTTCGTTTATGGGATCTATTAGTTAAGCAGACATATGGCTTAATGCTAATTGCAACTTTCTTATGGTTTTGGTTTACTTGTTTACTCTGTGGATTGGACTTTCTGGGTGCAATTTTGATAGCTGCATAATGAAACACCTTTTCCTTGTTATGCAAGGTTCTTCATTTTATTTTTGTTTTTTCCACTTATTTTGGTGCATGACTCTGGAAGTTCTTGTTGACAGCCATGAAATTTTGTTGTCCTGCAGGGTTCCTGCTGTAGATACTAATAGCAATGGCCAAATGTTGCACCAGAGGTCAGGGCTGTCTGAAAATGGCTATCTTTCTCGCAGGAGCAGCTCTGGCTCTCTTGACTCTGTAACTGACAGTGGTGCTTTAGTGGCTGAACTTAACAATGGCATCGAAGAAATTGGTTTGAACGTTCCTCGGATGCCAATAGAAACTAAGGGCTTTGTAAATAACAGTGACAGCCCTAAAAGCAAAACTCGGCTTGAGATTGTAAATAATAGTGAGAGCTTAAGAATGGAGGCTCAACTCAAGTTTGTAAATAATAACATTGAAGGCCTGAAAATGGAGAATCATTTTGAAGATGAAGGTGGTGAGTTTGATTAGAGGTAATCTTTTATGGTCTCGTTGTAAATTTTAGTTAGATATTGAGTATTTGTTTGTGATTTTGCAATCTCAATTAGCTTGATAACTGGTCCGGCTCTCTCATAAAGTTTAGCAAGTATATGAATGCTTTTTTCTTTTCTTTTTTTTTTTTTTTCTCTCTCTCCCTGAAACATGAATGTAACCTTTTTAGAGTGCTTCGGAGTGAAATTATAAGCTTTGGTACTCACACATTGTACACGTGAAAACATAATACTTGTGCTACCAAATATTGCATATTCTACGTCATTTTGCTTTTTTCCCAGCACAAAAATCTGTTAATCATTTTGCTTTTCACTTGGCTCATTAATCTACTGAATATGTGTACTTTCAATTTTTTTCTAAGATACAGCCAATTTGTGTTTGCCATAATTAAAGTTTTGCAGAGGGGACATGTGAGTGCATTTTTCTTCATGGACACTTGTATCTGACAAAAGGGCCTGTTTTAATATGGTCTGATTGCTTTGTGTTGACTGGTTGAAGATATTCACAAGTACTTTCTGAGCTCTAGAGATTATGCAAGCATGAAAAATTAGTTGGTTCTTAGTTCAAAGTGCAAATTTATTTGTAGCTCGTTATATTTAGTTGATCTGCCACCTGAATCACCAAGACAATCAATGCATGCATCACCATAACTGTGAATTTCCATTCACCATAATTTTTCGATGTCATTTACTCTGTGACAATCAGAGCTTAAAGTTGATATTTCTGATTTACAAAATCTATGTGTACTACAGTTATGTGACAAACTTGTCTTTTCATTTTATTTTCCAGGTGTGTAGTAATTCTTTTGATCTCCTGGGAGGTTCATTAACAGTGTTAATACTTATGGGTGGAAATGTAGGCAATGATTTGAGGCAATTGGGTTGTGGGGGGGTGGGGGCGCTGGGCTTGACAATGAATGATGAGGAATTGTGGATATTACGTTGCTGGGTTTTCATCGTTCTGTTTGACTTTGTAAATAACACGAACAGATGATATATTCCCAATAATCAGTTGTAATATGTAAATAATAGCACCACCTTGTGACTCTTCTTCATCATCTGTTATTCTATTCTATTATATATATATATATATATATAATATATTATTTATTACCATTCTGGTGCAAATTTTCTGTGGTGAGAATTTTGTTTTCATGATGATTGATGAAAATTTCCATTGAACAATATTTTGCTCCCTTTTTTCCTATATTATCTTACAAAATTACTACTCAAATGTGAATCAGGTTCCTCCAAATTATGATTGAGTGTATTTTTTAAGGAAGATCATCCATTAAATAATTAAATTAAACCTAAATAATCCTATTATATATTGTCAGTTATAAATATTTCGAGCAGTTAGTAGTTTTTTTATTTTTTATTTTATTATTATTTTCTATTTTTATAAATAATGGTTGGAATCTCAACATGCGTGTCTATGGTTTTGTATGAGGATATTTGTACTTTAATTATGAAAGTAGATATCTTTTAGTATTATTATTTATTTATTTTTATTTGGAGAATGATTTCTTGGTATTATTAGAATGTGAGTAGATTTTTATATTCATATAATACTATTTAATCTCGTATGGATGTGATAGAGGTTCGAGTTTCATTATTTATATTTATTGATATGTGTGAGAAATTTTTTCCTCTTCTTGTGGAAATAAATATTTTATGGTATCATGTGAGTAAATTTTCAACTGTATATATATAGTATTTAATTTTGATACGTTACAATAGACTTCGACTACTAGTATAACATTAATCTAGATTCTGAATAAGAATGAAACATAATTTACGTTAAATTCTCCATCGAACCAATTTGAACCGGAAAGGAAGATAATGGAAGAAGGATACAGAATCGGAATCTTCCAATTTCCAACTTGTTTTCAGGAAAATCCCCCTTTCTCATGTACTTTCACAAGGTCCAACCGGTTACTATGTGATCAGTCGGAGTGAAGTGCAGGTGTCAGCTCTGAAACGATACTTTAGGCTTGGTAATATTAGAGTCCTATTTTCAGTAGTACGACCAGAGTCCTCCAGCTCTTGCATTCTAGTTAGATGCAGCTTCTGAGGTTGAGGCAGTTGATCACTTGAAGCTGCTCTGGACTTGGCCACAACACTAGGTGCTTGCACATTGTTTTCAAGTTGCTGAGATACGCAATTTGATTATCCTTGGGTTTGAAACAATAGAGACTGGAGCAACTTGAAAACAATTTGATAATCCTAAAAAGGATCCACATGTTTTGGAGATGAAGTTCTTCGAGGTTTGGTAGTAGGTCAAGCTCGAATGCTCATGGAACTTGCAATAATTGGTTATCTTGAATAAGCAAAGCAGCTTGCAATGGTTAATGATTTAAAGCCAGAATATTAGTATATAGTGTGTCTGGCTATGTCTTGTTTCTTTTTTCTTTCTCTTTAAATCAGTAGCAGAATTTGGAAACAAACCATCTGAAAATGCAATGTTGAAAGGTTTCCGAAAGTAAGGTGCGATATGAGAAATGAAAGTATAAGAGCATTCAGCCAGTCAGCAGTGCAGTGACAAGGAACAGCTAGTGCAGAACCAGCAGAAATGTATCTCAGAATAATGCAGCATATGTGAACTGGATAAGCTTTCGAGAGGACTTCCCAATACAAAAAACATTAATCAAGCAATACACAAAGTAACAGATAATAGAGATTCGTAAAGTACTATAATTAATGCAAAACAAAATAAACTCACGTCAAGAAGTGACACTACTACTCGTGTTAATCTGACTACTTACTTTTCATCGATTTTCAAATAAGGGACAAAAATGCATGATTATTTTTTATTCTTGCGGTTATATGGTTCATGAAATTCATTCATTTCACATTTTCAAGTGCTATTGATATTAAACCAAAACATATAATAATAAGTTGGTAAAGTTCAAGTCTAATATTTGTCTTTAAATTCACAACTAGGAGGGACTGTTGTTGTGGGAATTGCTATTTGGATGTGCTTGTCCAATTAATCACTTTCGATCCCGTCAGCTTTCTTACCTGAATTAGTGCCAACCTCTGAAAAATAAAATAAAATCAAGTAATAAATATTAAATCAAGACTATATATCAAACTAAAAGTTTATCAACATCAATAAATGTTATAATCTATAAGGAATAAATCAAATTTCATTTAAAAGCATTTATAAAACAAAACATATAAGATAAACAGAACTTCTGTTATTTCATATATTATATCATACTTTTAAAGCATTCCAATACGTAATCACATATTATGCAAGATTTATTCATCTCTGATGGCTGTAAATCTAGGACTTCACTTACAATACATATACATAAAATGTTTGTTATGACCGAACTTCAAAAAATGAAATACGAAAAATTGCTAATAAAATTTCAATACAGAAAAAAATAAGAGCAACTCACCGTTCATGTTTCCTTGAGGTGGGTATCTGCCTGTTAGAGTCCGTTCAAGTTGGGGTCTTGCATCCTTGACAGGTTTGAAAACATGTTGCAGATGTTCCTTGGTATTTTCTTCACTGTCCTGCTCCAATTTGGTCCACCAAACTTCATCCCCTCTTATCTCTTGTACGGTATTTGGATTCAAGTCCCTGAGAGGTAGCTTCCTGAGCGCATTGCAGTTTTTCACTTCTATTATTCGCAGGTTTGCGACACGAGAGCCTCGAGCTTTTTTCCCCTCAGAAGTATGCTGAAAGAGCTCACACAGGTTATTACAGAGATTAACTTTGATTACATCCAGCTTTTTCATGTTGAGCTTCCGATTACCATACCGGAAAAGAAATCTTAACTGAGGGCACTTGGTAATTTCTACTACTCGTAGTTTATGTAAACGGAGTCCGAGCCTGTCAGTTAACCCT